>JAKSZP010010821.1:0-106966 GCA_022478985.1 Massospora cicadina
ACTGCTTACATGCATAAATAACCACCAGGCATTCCTTCTTATTCAATGTATAGTTTATGCTCATGTCATCCATCGTCCAACTTCAATAAGCCTCTGGGTACTCAACGCTGTCAGAATCATATTGAGATAACATTGCCTTGATGGCGGTGAGTGAAGCGTCTTTTTAAATAATAGTTGGCTATTTAATATTATAATACATCGTTAATAGCGCTTAGTTAAGATAAAGCCTGAGTTTATCAAAGGCTAGCTGACAGTTTCCAGTCCACTCAAATGGTATTCCGCTTTTAAGAAGGCAAAATAGCAGTTCACCTGTTTTGCTGAAGTTTTTTAAAACTTGTGGTAATAGCCAATCATTTCAAGAAAAATTTGAATCTTGCACTTGCTACTAAGTTATGCAATGCGTTCAATTGCTTCAATTTTTGCCAGCTTGGGCCACAAGCCATGCTTATCAATGATGAAACCTATATATTCTAGCTTCTTGCAAATAATTACAATTGCAGTGCTTGATTTCAGGTTGTCCTTGGTGAGATGGTGGAACACATCATTCAGGTGCTGTAAGTGTTCATTAAACGTTCTATAAAAACTTTGATATCATCTAGATAAAAGAACATATACAATTTTTAAATCACCCAGAATACTATTCATATCCTTTTATAAGGTTGTGAAGGCGTTACACAGCCCTTGTGGCATCCTAGTAGGCTGATAGAGTCCCTGGGCTGTAATCATGGTACATTTTTTCTGTTTCTCCTTGAGTAGCTCTATATGCTAATAGCCCAAAATTAAGTCCAAAGCTGGAAAATATTTCGCGCCATGTAAGCGGTCTAGCACATCATCAATTTGAGGTAAAGGATAAAAATTCTTTTTGGTAATAACATAAAGCTTGCGGTAGTCTATTACCATGCAGTTTAAACCATCCTTTTTCTTAATGATCAAATTTGGGGAATATTAAGGAATCTTGGAGGGCACTAACATCCCATGTTGCACCAGCTGATTAATTTCAGCATTAATGACCTCATCCATTACCTTTGAACATCTGATAAGATAGAGGCTAATTGGCAGATGATTCTAATATCAAAATTGATGAAGCACATCATGGGAGCAACCCAAATCACAGCTATCTTTTGCAAAAATTAACGCTTGTTTTTTAAAAAGGGAAACTCTTAATCCTTCTCATTGTCAGTTAACCCCACAAAGCTTTCCAGAGGCACTTGAAAGCAAATGAATTTTCTCAAAATTGCCACTAAGGCCTATTTCATCATATTGAAAGTCAGAAATATTCTGAACTTCTTCATTGGGTAACTTATGCACAAAAACGAGAATCTGGTGTCTATTTATCTGAGTAGGATATGCATACAAATCAGCTAGAAGCACCTAGTTTTTGCCATGGTCAGGGAGGATAAGTCCATTTGCGGTGACAGGTTCTGAACTAGAAAGACATAAATGCGTATATAAACCATATAAATCTTGTAAAATTTCCAACTTATTTTTGGTCCCCACTATCACTTGATGGCCTGGAAGAATGGTTGTATTATGATTAGCACATAGCGGAATCTCAGTAAATTCCACAATTTAATTTGTTAACTGTCATTTCCTGGCCCAAATCTGCTGGTAACTCAGAGGCACTATACATTTTTAAAAACTAGGTGCCCAATCCCTGAGATTGAAGCGATAGGGCCTCATCCTTATGATAGTAAAATGAAGAAAGGTTTGTCCTCAAATTTCAAAGGGTTTTCCTCAAAACCAGCATTGACTCCATGCGTCCTCATAAATGAAGTCCCAATAAAAAAATTGTAGTTAATTAGGAAACACAATAGCAGGAGCAGAGATCAACAGTGAATTGTTTGCAGTGGCAATGCACAGTATGCTCCCTCAGAAGTTGTATTCTGTGTGTCCACAGTGCCATAAGTTTCTGATAATCTATTTTGGGAGCAAGGCCCCTTCACTTTACCAATTTAGTGACACAATATTAACTGGTGCCTTAATGTCAATGATTGTGCGGATCTTAAGTTTATATAATGAAATGTCAATATAAGTGCAGTCAGAAAATAAGCTTCCACTTTATCTATCATGAGGGCATCCATAGTGTCCACTTGGATTGTTTAAGCATAAATCTCCCTGCCTAGCTGAGGGCTAGTCTGTGTCAAACTCTTGAGGGTTATAGCCTCATGGACTCTGTCTAATTGGGGTATATCCCAAAAAAATACCAGTTCTTGTATTGCTAGTTGATTAAAATAAGCCTATAGCTCAACTATCTTTACTAACTTGGCCTCACAATTCTTATGTGAGAAGTTGGTAACCAATACCAAATCATTCACAATAACTGACTGATCCAGCAGAATCAGGTCATCTCAGCCACTTTCCGTTATACCATTGGTTTGTTTCAAGGGTTTTTCCATAGCAGGAATTTTGTAAAGATGACAGAGATATAAAATCCTGATTCTACTTTATCCTGACTTTTCCCAAATTCCCTTTCTTCATAAAATTTGCTAGTTAAACCATACTTTAGAAATTGAGTTAGGCACTGACTGACATAATGCCCTAAATTCTTGCAAAGATAACATATGACTTAATTAAGGTCAGTCCCGTTGTACTGAGGTCCATATGCCTGAGTTAATTCTTTAGTATGAGAGATAGCCCAGTTGGGTGGGTCATGAGGCTCCCGTAGACTTTTGTTAGGCGCCTTAAAAGGTACAGCGCAATGATGTGGATAGTTCACCATATGTGTAATATCATTATCTTCATTTAAAGTAAACATTAGAACCTGATACAATTCCATGTAGGTCTCACAATCTGGTAAATAGCAATCTGGTATTTTAAATAATTTAAAATGTTAGCCCTAGATAAAGTCTGCACCTCTAAATAAGAAGTTCTGCAAATACTTGGATAGTTTTGTCTCTGTTAAAAAATATTGTTGAATTCCATCTTAAGTATTATCCATTCTGCGCCACTGAACTCCTTGATAAGAAGATCCTTGGCATTAAAATAGGACACACAGGCTTTTTTAACTTTGGCATTACTAATTCCTGACATTTTGAGTCCAGAGAGTTCATTACCGCTGCCAACTATGTGGTGTCTGACGCTCCAGCAATACTATCATTGAAGAGATCAAAAAAATTATGTACATTCACCATCTTATTGAGCTTTAGTAGGTTAACGGGATTAACTAGAAATAAAGTTTCAGGATGGCAAGCCCAGTTTGACATTCCAAGTTGCCAAAGCGAGGGATGGAAGCAAAAAGGCTGGAAGCTGCTGCAGAGTCAGAATAATCAGAAACTCTGACATTCAGAGCGGAGGGGAAACCAGCAGGCACGTTACACAGAATTCACTCTGCTTTGCCCTCACTATCATGGTTTGTTGAAATAGTTTCTGAGCCAACTAGATTTTGGTGACACTTTCAAATATCCTGAGGAAACTTTTATTTAAATTTATTCATCATTTCACTAAATAGGGAGCATTTCACCTATGAAGTGGTCTCCATCTTAATAATCATTTTGGTATTGTCATGAAATTTGGATGATAAGAATTAGACTGGGCTCCCAGCAAGAGTGGGTGAGCACCCAGTGGAGAGCCCAGAATGCCATGGGCACATCGGTCTGAGCAACTTGTACAAGTTGGGTTCTATTGGGAACGTGATAGAAGCAAAAGTTCAATAATTTACTGAAGGCCCCCAAGGCAAACCAAATGGTTGCAATGGGGGCAACCACAAGCCTTGCAGGGGCAACCCCCAAGGACGAGGGAGGCAGGTAGGATGACAACTCCTTCAGGGTTTGCAGTTGCTGATCTTTGGGTTTGAAAGAGTGAGGTTGCGCTCCAACAAGGGGAAGCACAAGATCTGCTGCATGATCGTTGGTGAGAGAAGAGGGGGGATGGAACCTGTGTAGAGCGTTGGGGCTGAGCTCTCCCTGAACGGTGTGCTCCAGACCCCACAGTTGAGCGGGACCATTAGCAGATGGGCCGGGTAGAGGTCCCAGCTCCATGGATGGCGGAGTAGAGATTTCCTTGCAATGCTTCAATGGGGGAGTGGCTTCAGGGAAGCCAACAGTGGAACTGATGGGTAAATTTGCATTAAATGGACGTGCATTTGATGAGATTGTAAGTTCATCATCTGGCGTGAGCTGTTTTATTATATTCAGGATCCGCTGCTGCATGGCGGTTTTGATTGACCAGATAATCTAGTCATCAAACATCTGAATGAGGATCTGAGTGGCAGAGCGGTTTGCCAGATCGATTGGTGGAGTTTTTAGTGATTTTAATAAATTGGATTGAGGCTGTGACAAGTTGGACAATGGATACAAGGTTTATTGTGCGCTAAGCACAAGGAAGTAAGAGAATGAACTGACAACAGCCTCTGGACAGGGGGGTTGCCTTAAAAATTGGAAAAATTTCTTGGGTTAAGTGTTACAGGATTGGTCATTTGGGGGTTGGCAATGGGATCTGGTTGACTGGTGGGGAGGGGGATGGGGGGATGCTCAAGGTCCTGGCAAAAAAAAAAAAAAACTATATAAATTTTCCTGCATTTTTGATTCTAATCCAGGTCAACAGTGCCAATCCAGTCCTTGCCTTCTGAGTCAGCCTACTCAAATGATTTGGATTTCACAGACTTGTCCCAGGAGGCTCTGACATATGGGTTGAGTTAATTGAGACCTGGTCTGAACTTTTGATTGGGCTATTTGCATGATCCAAACTTCCCAGATCTATCCCAAAGAGTTGATGCAACTGGTCCAAGTCGTTTGATGCCTGGTCTGAGATCTTAATTGTGCCCTGATCTAATTTTTGGCAACGGAAAGTATGGACTGGCTCCCCCAGGCCAGAGTTTGCAGACCAGGCCCCAAGGTTGCCACAGGCGATTTCCTCAAAATTTAGGCATAATTTTCCTAAAGAGTAGGGGGTCCCAGGGTCTTGTCCATGGCCCCTGGCTTGTATAAAATCTCTGCAGACCCCCTCTATCAACCTCAACAGGGTTGAGGAGGGGGAAGAGATTGTAACAGTGTATCCTTGAGGGGAAGTGCGGTCACTCAGTGCTTATCTATCACATGTGCCAAGTCGCTCAACTGTGACAGGGGGTCCACTTGGGCCTTAGGGCCCTTTTTTGTTCTGAAGGGATATTGCCTTTATCCAGGTGTAGGGTCTGGTGCCCAGGACTTACAGGTAGCAGCCTGAAAGTCCACTTTCAAAGCACTATTTTAACTCATTATGGACCTAACTGCTTATCCCTGAGTTTTTAGCTCCTCTCATACAGAGTCAAGCTCCTAATTCATTTTTAATAACAGAATGAACATCTCCATTCATACATTGTACTATGTTTTAATTTGACAAACAAGACCTAATATGATATCAGAAAGTAGGCCAAAGTGGCCCTTCAATTCTGCTCTTAAACAACCAATCTCTTTGTAATGATTTGGCTGGCCCTTGCGGCTGGCCGCTTCAGCATCCAAAGGTTGCAATACCTCTGGAAGAAGGTAGTCTTCAATTAGGATATTAGAGTTCATGCTCAATAAAAACTGTGTACTGGGAAACAAAATGTGTCTCCCTGAAGTGAGCACCAAATGTTAAAATTAGCGCTAGGTCTTCATGTTTACACTGCACAGGTTACACTTGCAAGCAACACAAGAATACTGTTTTAGGGACAGTGACCTTGACTAAAAACTATTAAAGACCCTGAATACTGAAATAGGGTTTTTATTAAAGAATTGTAAAAAGAGCACCTTTTAATATTAAATACTGCTAGAGGTTCACGGGCTACTAAAGTGACTATTTAAGGTAGGCTTTACATAGCTTACTCTAGGAAAAAGCTCCCTTGTAATTGGCAATTCTCTTCAGATATTCTCGTTTTATCACCTTTTCATTGGTGCTTTACCTAATTACCAAGCAGCACTCCAAAATTAGTATACTAAAATGATAATATCCAAATTGTGCCAAAGAAACAAAAACTAGAGCTCAGAGCATTTTCTGGAAGATATGTAATCTTCCAAACTTGGTCAAATTACTGGCAGATGGCCCTGATAAATAATAATGACCCTATTACTGATGTTTTATGCTGTTACAGGGCAACGTAAAATAAATATGCTTCAAGAAATTTAATTTAATAAAGTAATTGAGGCCACAGCATCATAGCTAATAGATTAGGGAACAAGAGATGTGCTAGTGAGAAATTAGGAATTCAAGTAACAGTAAATCAATATATTAGGCCACTATATATAAAAGCTAGAGCCACATGACGAACTAATTACTATACTAGTAAGATCTGTTATCTACTTTTTAGTTAATATGTAAAATTATATAATTAGAATACTAGAGTCCAGATGGTTGGTCAAACCAATTACAACAAGCATTATGGGTCAGAAACTGTGATATTGTTCAAGTGACTTTAGTCAACACATGGCTGCAGAGAACCATTTGACTTCCAGGATAAGACCACAGAAAGGTGATTAGGGGAGTACTTCTTTATCATCCAGCCCTTCTCCAACATGTCATCAATCCATACCCCAAGTGCTTTATCTTCCTCCTTGGTATATAGGCATAATGGACAATTGATTTTGATAAGGTCCACTGTCAGCTGGAATGACGGACATATTAGGATTGATGGGGATTCTGCACGCCTTGGGCATTTTTTAGGTCCTTGTAAGGAACAAGGAAGTGGGGAAGTCTGAGGGAGATATTGAGCTCAGTGAAGGACCCCTGGTAAGGGTGTCAAGCAAAGGAAATTCTTCACTGAGCTTAAAATTTGAGAAGGCGAGGGATTTGCTGCTCAGATTGATTCTAAACTGCTGCCAGCGCCACCTCCCCTACCATGATCACAGGATATTTAGGTCTTGTACCACTGAAAAATAGTCACAAAACCCAAAGTTATGAAGTTAAAAGTGTACTGAGCGCCATATAAGATGAAATTTCAGGGGTCCAACAAGGCGCCTAGTATAGATGAGACTGTCTCCATCTCAAAATCTAGGGGTTGCACTACAATAAGGTCTATGCAATCCCACCGCTCCTGTATCAAGAAGGTCTTGTACAGTGATTTCACTAGACTTTGTGCAAAAGGTAGTTAAAAACAGAAATTAGGTCTGATTTTTCATTAGAATTGAATAAGGAGAAAGCGCTAAAGTAGAGGTATGACCCATGATGAGGGGTGGGTGTTTGGCAGACATGGGGCTGTGCTGCTCCTCCGGCATGGGAGTTGTCTGCTCATACCTTCAGATGGGAAGTTAACGATTCACAATTATGTCCGCACCCTTCCCCTTTGGAGGGAAAGCAGGGTTCTGGATTGAGATACCATCTGAGCTCACATTGTCCTAAGGACGAAGAGACCCAGGCAAGAGGAGCTCATGTGGGAGGCGCTGAAGCATTAAGGAGCGTAGTTGTTGGTTCCCTAGAGGTGAGGCAGCCCGATCCCCCACTTTCCTTGCAACCTGTGAGCGGAAGAATCTAGTATTGGGACCACCCATCAAAATATCTTGGTGCTGAGGGTAGAGAGATGCAGGTGGGTATAGGACCACAATAAATGGGAAACATTTCACATGTCCCTGACCACCAGTGGAGGAAGGAGTGGTGGTTTGGGGTGCATTGAGGACAGCTACAGCTGATGTGGGTTTAAGGAAGGGCTTGTCTCCAATCAAGTGCCACAGAGAAGGCAACCCCCACTAATCCTAGGAGAGGGTCCCAAGATGGGTGGGAAGCAGATATTAAGTCCAGGAAAGACTGGAAGGTTGAGAATGCAATCTCTAAGGGACTGGCACTGATGGAGTTAACATGACAAAAGTTTCAATGAGGGATATTAGGTCTGCAGCTACCTGACTCAGGTTGAAGAAATAGAAAAGGCATAAGGGCCTTGACCCTGGGGCCTTACTGATGAGGTGACCAGTGCAAGCAGAAGAGTGTGGTTTCCTGTCTTGGCTGTAGAGTGTAAAACCCCTTCATCCAGAGGTAGGCACCTCCTATCAGCGCATTATGGAAAGCAACGCTTTGTTGGGCATTGGTGAGGGCTGGGGTCTTTAATTTTTGGTAAAGAAGTGGACCTAGAGATCTGCCAAGGCATTCAGTAATTGGTTAGAAACTGTCTAAGGGTATAGGAGAGGCCCCATCCCTATTATGTTTACTGAAGGTTTAATACTGATGTTTGGTTTTGGTGAGCTAGGCTATGATCAGCCAGGGCCTGCTTTTGGGCCTATATAAGAGAAGTAATGGGCCAGCAGTAGAATACCAGGTTGCTGAGCAAGTTTAGGTTCATAGTAATTGTGTAAGCTATAGCTTTGCCTGTACCAGAGAGGAGGGAAGAGATTGCAGAGGTGATTGGTCAGTTCATTATGTCAAGAAAATGGCTATTGAGAATAAGACTAGGCTTCCAGTCTGGGTTTTGAGAACCCTATGGAGTGCCCTGAATGCCAGAGCACAGCACTTCAAACAACTATGAAGAGGAGATCTAGCATTTAAATGAGGGTAATAGTAACTTAGAATTATATTGAAGGCCCCAAGGAAAACCAATGGCTGTTATGGGGAAATCGCGGGTCTTTCAGGGGCAACCCTCATGAGTGGGGGGAGGCAGTGAGGATGAAAACTCCTTGGGGTTCCGCGGTTTCTGTCCTTTGGGGGTGGTATCTTGATAACCATGGAATAGCTTGGGGGTTTGGTGGCCAGCTGGGGCCTTCTGAGAGGCAGGGTTATGGCCAAACTCACCAAATGGGTGGGACAGGATGGACCAGAGTGGATCAAGTTCCAACAGGGCCCACTATGGCCCTGAAAATATTGATGAGATATGGATTCTTGCACAGGGCCAGCTGCAGGAACAAAGAAGGTCTGGAATCTATATATACCAGATGGGCCAGGCTGCCCCTGAGAGGGGTGCTCCAGATCACCTAAGAAGACTTGATCCTTGGCAGACCAGTTGATCATGTGCTCCTGGCTGCCAAAGATGAGATGGAGTCAACATGTCATTGTGATGCAGGATAGATAGATTCTGCTGAACTGGTGGTGGGTCAGCAGTGTGAATCTAAAATTCGTGGGTGTGTGCCACATATGGTGGATGAGTAACCGCCATCAGGAGTGTATTTTTGTAATAGGTCAGTGATTGCCCGCTTGGTAGCCAGGTCAATCAAATGGAGGGCCCACTTGAAAATCAATAAAGCTGGGATACAAATGGTGGTGTGATTCACCAGATCAACAGTAAAAATCTTGAACTGACATGGTGGACACTATCCATAAGAAACTTGGGTATTTCAGGTGATTCTTTTAAGAGATATTAAGTTCAGAGTGGAAATGAACTGATAACAAGCCCTAGGGGGCTGTTGTCTTAAGTGAAGGGGAAGACCAGGGAGGGGCTTGGCTGGATTGGGCTGAGGGACCAAAAGCATACTCTGATTGGCCAGGGAGGCTATGGGAAGAGAGTTTATTAGAGCTTCAATTAATTCATAAAAGCTTTGGTGTTCTTCTACCTGAGTTTAGGGCCATTTTATATCAATAGTTCAGAACGGCACCGTTCATTCAGGTCAGGCTATATGTGTGCCCAGCTCTACCAAAATTTGTTCTATTATGTCAAACCAATCTGTAGGCTCAGGGATCAATCAACTGACTAAAATTAATGATCCTTAACTATTAACTTATAATGGGTGATCTGAACTAGCTTTCCTGACCCATTATAGGGCAATTGGGCCTCAAATCTGTTTTTCCTCTTTATAGAGGGCTTTGAATAATGGGACCAGGGGCTGGGCGAGTCCCCATGTCCTGTCAATTGTCATTATTAAAGGACATAATTGAGGGGACAGATTGTAAGGATAAAGCTGGGCGTGATGAGGCCAAGAAGACAAAGTTAGCAGGCCTGCCTGACCTAAAGCATAGCCTGAACCAACGCTGTGTAAAGGCAAGATATGCTAAGTTGGTCTTGGGGGTACACGTGATGGTCAGATGAGTATATCATCTTTGGAGTTAAACACACCAGCTATTTAGAAAATTAGACAGTTTGTTATGGTTAGTTGAAAAATGGGGTTTTGAGACTCGTTCAATTTATAATATTGCTAAATTAGGGAAAATTCAGCTTTGATCAATCACTCAAGTGAGGGCATACTTGAGTTACAGCACAAAGAATGATAGGAAGTTGGACTATTAGTTCAATTGAGTGCAGTACCTCGCCAGATAGATGATGAGTCCCCCAATTGTTTATTAATGGTTTTCATGACCAACTTTCTTTTTTGGTCATCTTGGTTAATAATAAATCCACATTCATTTTTTATTTTGCATATGTGCATTTGTTTATTCTGTTTGACGACAGTCCTGAGGTCTCAGATAATGAAGTTTGTGCAACCCTCACCCTGAGATCTTTGTGCACCATTCTCCTCTGCAGTGCCTTGTTTCCCCTCTTGTTAGCTGGTTGTTCCCAGGTTGTGGGGTGGAGCCTTCACCACCACCTCTCTGTGAACGTGAGAGTTTTATACATGCTCTTGACATTAGATGACCAACCCTTTTATCAGTCTTATTGGAATTTATTCCGTGTGGTATTTTCTCTTAGTGGTAATGGGATGCGTTGGCTCTGCACTTTGGTTATGTTGCTTTTGGCCAAGGTGTTTTTGTTCGCTTTGACAGTGTTCCAGCTTGAAGTTTCTTTTCTTGGTTCTCACAGTGTGACTCACACACTTTCTATGAGTACTTGGTGGTTTGGGGACGTTTGAGGCCCAGTTGCTCAGGTTTACAATTTTCCCACCGCTTTCTTTCAGTATGATAAAACCAGCCCTCGCTCACTTTCTCTTGGAGTTGAGTGGCTGCCTTGGCTTCTACCTGGGGCTCCTGTTTGTGTTTTTCACAATTTTTGAACTATGTCAAGTGTCAGTGGTGATAGAGGATTTAGGGTGCTTCCTGAAAGTGAGGCAACCCAGTTTTGCTGCTTGCCAAACTATCCATTGGTCATTTGTGAACAGTGGATTTGGGCGCCTTTGGTGCCACTATTTTTATAAACCTACTGGTGTCTTGGGCTTACTATGTCCAACATTGTTAAAACGTTATTTCTATGTTCCACATTGGATACTCCTGTGAGGAATGCCCTGGTATGGCAAGCTCTCCCTTAAAACTTGAATCATCTTATTGAAGCTCTTTGAGGTGATTTCTCCACCCCACTGGAAAGGGGCCAGGTAATTGGGCTGTCGTTGTTTCACCCAGGGAGGCCCCTATAAATATGGGCCCCAAAAATATCATGCATGCCTCTGAAATTGGTGAAGTCTTATCCTTCCATTCCTTTAGTTTTGGGGAAACTCACAGGCGGGCAGGGGTCTATCCTTAAACTTTGATAAATGTTTCAGTTGATTTAGTCGTGATGATGTCACCCACAGTGGCCCCTATAAATATGATGGCTGAGACTATAAATTTTTCTTTGAATGGGACAGGACTTCCCACAGATCCTCCCCCCATTTTGGGGAAATTCTAGGGTTAAGATGAGTCTAGTCCCAGTAAAAAATAAACTTTTCATCTAATATAGGTTGCCCTTTGACGCTCTTCCCCCAGAAAACTATCTGATCCATTGATGGGTGGCCCCTTGGTGATGGTATTGGATAGCGATGATCAGTTGGCTATCAAAGCAGCAGGATGTCACTGATACTTGGAAACGAGTTTTTTAACAAAAGTCATGTAAATAAAATAAGTCAGTTGGAAACTCTCATTGGTCCATTATTGCAACAATTCCTGCATATCAAATCACTCCTGAGAACCCACGCCTGTGTGCAAAAATGAATAAGAGAACTGTATAAGATGAGCAAAAGCTAATGCAGCAGAATGTTGGTAAATATGCTGCTGCTGAGTATACGTGGGGTATATATCTTTTTTAGTTAGGTTTACAATCTACCCTTTACCCTTCTTTGATGGGAAACCCCATCCTGGGGGTGTGATTATGTCTATAGAGAAGCCCTCCAATAAACTGTTGGCTTTATCTGTTATCAATTATGATCATTCTGGTTATTTCCTATTTTCTGCTACTCTTTCCTCACCCTTTTGGGAAATTTAGTGCAACTATTTTGGTGAATACTGGAGCTTCTGAGAATTTCATTGAACTGGACCTGAATGATTACTTCAGGTTGCATTACTTACCTGGATGTATGGTTAGTTCTGGTGCATCACAGGGTATTCCCACGCTGAAGGTGCAGGGATTAGTTGATTTCCAAGTGGGTAACAACAATTTGGCGTACAGCTTTTTGGCAGTCAAAAATATCATGTACTCAATTATCCTGGGCGTGGAGTGGTGGTGAAAGGTTGATATATAAACTAATTTGAGGGATAACACCTTGATATTTTCTCTTAAGGGTGGACAGGTGTTAGTAGTCCCCATGTCAGAAGGAGACCCTCAAGGCAGGTTTCCCTGATGGCCAAATGTACACAAGCTTGCCCTTGCACCCCTGCTGAAGCCCATTCCTGAAATGCCCTTACCTTTATTCTTGGAAGGATTGTGATATTCCTTTGATGCGGCTTCTGAAAATTTTCTGATTGAAAATTCTAAATTTAATTGCGACTTCAATCTCACTGTGGACATGGTGCGCATTTCCTATCCCATCTACCCTTTGACTTTACAGGAGGATGCAGCTTTGTATGTGTGGGTCACTGAGCAGATACCCAAGGGGGCCATATTTTGGCAAACCTCCCCAGTGTGCTCACCCCTTCTCTTTGTGGAAAAAGCAGATGTGACGCTACGTCCTTGCATAGATTATGGTAACTTGAACAATGTGACCATCCCTGATCTACATCCAATCCCTGTGGAGGCTTAAATTACTCACTATGTGGAGAAGGCAAAGGTCTTCTCCAGATTAGATGCTTGAATGCTTTCAAATAGATTTGCATTAAGAAAGGCCAGGAGTGGCTCACAGAATTACATATTAAGAAAGGGTTTTTTAATTCTGGGACATGCTTTTTGGGCTTATGGATGCACCAGCAATTTTCCAACGTTGTATTAGTGCATCCTTGGTGAAGTTGCTAGTTGTATGCGCAGTAGCCCACATGGATGACATTTTTGGTGTTTTCCCCTGATCCCGCATCCCATGAAATCCACCTGCGGCAAGTAGTTGAGCATTTGAGGGCAGGAAAGCTAGCCCTGAAAATAAGCAAATGCGAGTTTTTTAAATCCCACGTTACCTTCCTGTGCAACATCATTTTTAACCAAGGCTACAAGATCACTTCAGACAAGGAGAAGGCAATTTGCAAGTGGCTCACACCAACCTCAGTTAAGGAGTTGAGAAGCTTTTTTAGGTGGCTTGCACCTTCCTGAAAAAGTTTATGCCAGATTTTTCTGAGGTAGCAGTGCCTTTATATAAGGCTAGTGATGACAAAGTTCTTCAGCGGCTCTCTGCACTGGAGGATGCCTTCCAAGCAGTAAAGTGTAATCTGCTGTCCACGTCAGTTCTCCATAATGTGGATCCTGAAAAGGAGTTCATTGTGTCTACTGATGCCTCCAACTTTGCCATAGCGGCTGCCTTATTACAAGTGGGCAGAGATAAAATAGAGCATCTGGTGGGATATTTTTCTAGGAAAATGTCTCTGCCTGAGTTAAACTATGCCGTTTATGACAAAGAGTTTATAGCAGTGGTGGAGGCGTTAACTTATTGGCTTCATCGCTTACATGGTTCTTCCCAGCCATTCCTCATCTTCACAGATTTCTATGCCCTATTGTATTATTACGCTCATCATATCCTGACCCCCCAACAAGCCTGGCAGCATAAGACCCTGTCATATTTTGTATTCTCCTATGAGTTTACAAAAGGCAAGGAAAATTGTTTGGCGGATTTTCTAAGCTAAATCTCTGCATTGGCACCTGATCCCAAGGTAGTAGAGTTGCACAACATCCACTTGGTGATCCCTCCATGTAAAATTGCATCTGAGAAACCACCCTCCCCAGCAGGTATGTCATTTATTGCTGCTCTGGAGAACCTGGAGGAATATAGTATGTTCAAGAAGGTCATTTCTTTCTCAGTCTCTATTATCAGAATATGCTATTGTTACCAAAGCAAGTTGAATTGTGAGGATATCACCAAGGGATACCATGTAAAGGAGGATGCAATATGATTCCAGGGGTATTTATGGGTTCCTGCTGGCCACTCCATATGGAATTAATTAAGTAGCACCATGACAGCATCACTTTAGGATATCCTGGGAAGGACGAAGACATTGGAACTTATCCACTGTACCTACAACTGGAAGGGGTTGGCAGCACGGGTTGCCAGGTATCATAAGGAGTGCCTAGTCTGTAATAGGATGAAGCCAAACCGCCAGGCTCTTGCAAATTGTTGGTACCGGTCCAAAAGGCAGAAGGTCTCTGGACTTACCTATACATTGACTTTATTGTGGAGCTACCTGCATATGAGGGCTATGACGCTATTATGGTAGTGTTGGACCAGTTTACAAAGTTTGCCCATTTTATTCCTTGTAACACCACAGTAACTGTGGTGATGATGGCTAGGCTATTTGTTTCACATGTTTTTCCCTCCATGGGGTGCTCTAGTAAATTATTAGTGGCCGTGGACACCAATTCAAATCTGTGTTTTGGGAGGAGTTGTGCAAAACTCTTCAAATTCATCTGTGCCACTCTACTGCCTATCACCCTTAAGAAGTGGGCAGATGGAGTGAGTGAACTGGTGCCTGGAGCAGTTCCTGCAGTGTTACACCGCAGCTGACCATTCTTATTGGGCTTCCCATCTTCCTCTGGCTCAATTTAGTTATAACAACGCCCAGCATGCTTCTATTGGATGCTGTCATGGAAATGGCAGAAGAAGTTTAGACTGGCCTGCCAGTCAGGATGAGTAAGCACCCAAAAAGCAAGCCAGAATGCCAGGGGCATTGCTGATCAAATGACATTGTATGGAACCAGACATTGGGAAATGACGAATTGTTGGTGTAAGACAATAGTGAATATGATCCCAAGAACAAACCAAATTGAGGCCACCCCAGACCCTGGAGGCCTTACTGCAGGGGGTGGAACCATGGATATAATTTCAAAAGTTCACCAGTATACTGGGCCAATTTGAATGGGGAGACAAGGGGACAGATCCTTGCTTGAAGATGGTGGATATAAGGTCACAGGATTCCAGTATATTGTTGACAAGAGTATATAATGACAGGGTTAAATTGCCAAAAGTATCTAGCTTGCTGAATCTAATCTACAATGGTGGGGGCCATAGTGACCATGAGTACTGGTAGAGCCCATCCGGTGTACGGACCAATGGGCCACCAGGGAAAAGCCATCAGGGGTGCAGCCAGATGAAAATCAATAAAATCAAAGTTGATTGGCTTTTTGGGAAAAATTTTATTGTAAAGGAAAAGGAAGAAATTTGACCGACAATTTTTTCAGTGCAATGCAACTGATTAAATAGTGGTCAATTGATGCGGGGACAATCTGGGATTAAACCCTCAATTTTGACCTAACTGGCGAAATATTTGGTAAAGGGGAAGATAAGTTCACTGGGAACTGTCATCAAAGAATTTGGCAGCAGGCCAAGTCACTGTCAGTTTGACCTCAAACGTTTGAACCAAGGCTCAGCTACATTTCTGTTGGTTGGCATGATGGCGTTTGACCTGAAAAGCAGTGGGAATCCCCCAAGGCCACCCCATGTAGGGGCAGTCCCATTTGGTTGTGAATGGGTTCAGGATGCCCAACTGTAAGTTATAGGGAATGTCCTTTGGCTCTCAATTGGGCCATCTTCCCATTACCAAATAAAAAGACACCAAAGAGGATGGCGGTACCTCTCATCACTCAGGGTGACCTCGCTCACATAGTAGATGAGCGAGGGTAACAGCTCATCCACTTTGGATCCCACCTCCAATACTTACACTTACCTCAGCAGAACTGTTGTGGGGAATTAGTGAAATCTGTGCTGAGATTACCAAATTGAAATTGGTTGGATCTAATTCAACTGGCAATCTGGCTGATGCCCAAAATTCAAATGAATGTAAAAGCGCGAAAAATGAGATACTGGCCAGATCACCCAATGGTTCCAATTCAATCTCCAGACCAGTTGAACAAATATCAGGTGCTAAAGATGAGGGTTCAAAACCCTCAAATAGTAATTTGGTTGTTGTGCCTGATGTGCTGCTGTTGACTGAACAAACAATTAGATGACTGAGCGCAGGTGGGTTGGCCATCCCAAACCTGTTCCCAACCAAATGGACCCATCCCTATAAGGGATGGCCTTGGGGGATTCCTGTCACCTGTCAGGCCAAAAGCCATCATGCTAATCATCAGAAACATAGTTGAGCCCTGGATGGACATTTGAGGTCAAACCAACAGAGACTCAGCCTGCCGCCAAATTTTGCAATGTCATTTCCCAAAGAATAAACCCCCCATTCCTGAACAATGCACCAGTCAGGCCAAATTTGTTGGGACCCAACCCTATCCTGCCACCACCCAATCTACCACTATTTAAATCAGTTGCATGGCACTGAGAAAATTGTTGGTCGATTTTCTTACTTTCCTTTCCAAATAAAATTTTTTACCAAAAAAATCTTTTTTTTTATTTCCCGTTCTGAACACATCCCAGATGGCTTTTCCCTGGTGGTCCATCACCCTGCACTCTGGGTGGGCTTTTCCAATACTTTTGGTCACCATGGCTCCCTCTACCGCCAATTGGGACCAGCAAGTCAGACACTTTTGGTCTTACAACCCCACTCTTATGAATTTCTGACAACAATACTTGGGGATCTTATGGCCCTATATACAACAATGGGTAGAGAGAATCCATCTCCCTATCTCCCCCAATGAGTTAACCTCTCAAGCCAAGAATCTCGTCAATACTGTTCCAGTAATCCCACCTCCTGCAGTTAGAACCACTAAGTTGGGAATGGGTTCAGTGTGGTTTGCCATTGGGACACTCCTTACCCTGTTGTTACACCACTTCGTGGTATCACATTTCCAGTTCCATATCAAGTCGTACAGTTGGCAATGCCTCTGGCATTCTGGCTTGCTTCTTGGGTGTTCACACATCCTGACTGGCAGGCCAGTCTAAACTTCTTCTGCCGTTTCCATGACATAATTGACCAACCATTAATTCCAGCCACTTCCACCTTGATTTTTAAATTAGGCGCCGCAGTGGTTACCCTCTACCAGATGAACGCACAATCAGCTGTGTGTTGTTTGTTGTTTGTTTGGTCACTTTCTGACTTCAGGAGAAGCATCCACTCTATTTTGGGAAACTTTCTTCAAGCCACCCAAGATGTGCAGATTGCATCTTCTCTTACTTCCTCTGACCCGGGAAAAGGATCAAGTATCCCCTCCCAAGAGATCACCAATCAGGTTCTTGACACTCTCGCCAAAGTACAAATTGTGGACAACAATCACACTCAGTAATGCTTCTGCAATATGTCATGCCCAATAAGGTCTTGCGTTGTTAGACGCCATGGATGGAGATGCCCGCCGTTGGGTGAGAAGCCTTTTGCGTTCTTCCTCACAAGAAGGAGACTCCATTCCCCTGGTGGCTGTTGTATCAGCTGCTTTAAAACCCCATGTGTCCCAATAAGACCACTTATTCAGACTACTCTGAACCATGGCTGAAGCCCCTTGTTTGGCTTCTCTGATTTCTACCTTTTGTGAGCTAGCTTCCGCGTCATGTCTATCTATCATTATGCTTCAGGCAGTTTTTAGAGTGATCTTGGATTCAGTTTCCGCTCATCATGCGGCCTGGTCTACTATCCAGGAATCAGTAAATCAATTATGTGCCACCGCAACTACTATCAAAGCATTACCTCACCACGTTTTTCTGTATCAGAAGAGGAACCTTATGATAGGATTTCCTAACAAATATGTAGATGGTGCACCTGATACCAGATTAGCAGTTGAAGTGGGTCCTAACCCTGCCATAACCCCTGAGTCCAAGTTGGCATTTTTGGAGTTAACTATGAATGATTCTGTTCAAGCCCAGATGTAAGAAATGATTTCTCCCACTCTTGTACTTCCAATTTTCGCCCCAGTTAAGAACCCTGACCCTGGTCCTGACATACCCGTTATTTCTTTGGTCATCCATGGGTTAGTCAAATCTCCCAATAAACAGAATTCCGTTTATTTCCTTATCCCTATAAAAATCAGTATTAGTCCACACCATGTCTCCTTTGAAGCTCTGGTGGATACCGGAGCAGCGGGGAACTTCATGAGCGTCAAGTTGGAACAGCAATTTAAAATTAGAAATGGATGTGGGTTTCTCAGTAATGGTGGCCTCTTCTACTTGCCAGTCTCCATATATCATTCAATGGCCGATACACTTCTCAATCTACCAATATAACTTCTGCAATCATTTTTTGGCCATGCCAAACTTGGTATTTCTGGTGATCCTGGGTGTGGGATGGTGGCGTCAACAACATGCGAAGATTTATTTAGAGTCTAATACATTGTCATTTACCAATGATGATTCAGAGGGAGAGTTCCCTTTGATCAACACCCTCAAAAAAATACAAGGGACCAGCTCTATCACTACCTTAGTTACCTCCGTGGGCATTCCAGTCAATTTTCCTGAAAGCTTAATGCAATATCAGGGAATCTTTGACATGGAAAAAGCGGACCAACTGCCAAAACTTACCAGGTATGATTGTGGGTTTTGGACAACCATGAAATTGGTGAACATTAACTGCCCGTTGTATCCTTATATGGCGGAGGAAGAGGTTGCACTCAATACATGGTTGGATGACATGTTAAAAAAAGGTTGGTTGTTAAAAGAAACCTCCCCCGTCACCTCCCCTATTGTCTTTGCAAGGAAATCGGATGGATCACTTCATCCTTGCATAGATTACAGTCACCTGAACAAAATATCAGTTACAGATCCCTATCCATTGCCTTTAGAGCAGACAATCAGTCAGGCAATTGCCAAATCCCGTGTGCTTTCAAAACTGGATATGGTGAACACTTTCAACTAAATTCAGGTGATGAAAGGACAGGAATGGTTAACCGCAATCTGAATGAGGTGAGGCATTTTTCAATTTCGCATAATGCCCTTTGGGTTGAAAAATGCTCCCGCTACATTTCAACTGATGATTGACAACGCGTTAGGGGATCTCTGGTTCTCTTGTGCTATTTCATACATTAATGATATCCTAGTTTATTCCCCAACTCCTGAACAACATGCTATCAACTTGGAAGCGGTGGTGGTCACTTTGCATAAAGCAGAGCTGTTTCTCAAAGCTTTTAAGTGTGAGTTTTATAAGGAAGAGGTCACATTTCTCAAAAACCTGGTTCTCAAAGAAGGTGTCACTATCCCTCCCAACAAATTAGATGTAATCTGAGAATGGCCAATTCCAACTACACAGAAGCAACTTTGGAGTTCCTTAGGAACTATCATTTTTTTGAAAAAAATTTCCTCCACACTTTCCCAGTTGGCCACTCCGCTCCATCCTTTCACTGGAAAAAATGTACCATTTTGTTGAACCCCCGAATGCCAGCAGGCGTTCAAATTGATCAAGGAGGTGTTCATGTCTCCTCCCATTTTGAAACACACTGATCCCACCAAACCATATATTATCACATGTGATGCTTCATTGGTAGCAGTGGGCGCGGTGCTGCTTCAGGACCATGATGGTCTTGAACACTCGGTTGCTTATTTTTCCCAAAAATTCACCACTATGGAGCAATGTTGGGTCATTTATGATAAGGAACTAGTGGCTGTTGCATGGGCTTTAACTCATTGGCAATATCTGTTGCAGGGTGCTCATCATGAGCTAATGGTTCGCACAGATCACCAGGCTCTCTTGTATTTCTGCAAACCCCAAAAATTAGTGCACTGACAGGCCCAAACCTATCAGGACCTGTTCAGCTTCAACTTCAAATATGAATTTGTCAAAGGTGTGCTCAATGTCCTTCTCAGCTTCCTAAGCTGTAATCCAGCTCACTGTCCCTTGGAACCTGAGGAAGTGGATCTTGTTACCATGATCCCTGCCACTCAGAGTCTGTCAATCATTCCCTCTGTTGTTTCCTCCACCACATTATCTCCTGACAATCTGTTATTAGCCCAGGTGCTAGCCAGTTAAATGGCCTGCCCTGAGGGCGTGGAGTTTGTCGAGCAGTTGACTCACTTGAGTCCCAAACACTCCCTATACTCCTTAGAAGAGGAGCTCATTCACTTCCATTCTCATGTGTGGGTTCCCCCTTCCTTCTGCCTGAAAGTATTCCGCGCACACCATGATCCCCCCACGGTTGGGCATCCCAGTAATAAGAAATGCATCAATCTGATCAATCAAACCTTCAATTGGGCAGGACTGACTAAAGAGGTTCTGGCTTGGATCGCCAATTGTGTTAATTGTGCTAGGGCCAAGTCGGATCACTCCAGTAATAATGGCCTCTTACACCCTTTACAGCAGGTGGAAGGTCCGTGGACCTCAGTGTCCGTAGATTTTATTGTCAATCTCACCTGTTCTAATGGGTTCACAGCGGTGGTGTAGTGGTGGATCACTTTACAAAATTTTCCCTTTTTATTCCTTGCACTTCTGTGATTATGTCGGAAGAAACTGCCCATCTTTTTGTATGACATGTGTTTTTGATGTTTGGTCTTCTCCAAGAAATTGTTAGTGACTGGGGTACTCAGTTTACCACATACTTTTGGAGTGAACTCCTATCGATCCTAAAGATAACCCCCTGTCAATCCATGGCATATCACCCCCAGTCTGACGGTCAGACCGAGCAGGTTGATCAAGTCCTCAAACAATACCTGCGTTGCTATGCCACAGCAGCGCAGAATACTTGGTCCAGTGACTTGCCTCTCATTCAATTTGCATACAATAACAGGATCCACGCATCCTTGGGGTTTTCACCATATGAAGCAATGTTGGGCTATAACTCATCATTTTCAGTCGTGGCATGCTTGTGACCTGAGGTTCAAGCTGCCGCGGATCATGCTACCCATATTCAATCAAATCAAGCCTTAGTGTGGGAACATCTCACCAAAGCCATTGATGACTACAAGCGATTTGTGGACCATAAGTGCCTTCTGGGTCATGACTTTATGGTGGGTTCTTATGTCATGCTTGATAAACATCATTTACAAATTCAAACCCCTTCCCGCAAGTTCGCCAGTAAGTGTTTGGGTCCTCACTTAGTGGAGGAAGTATCGGGTGATGGGGCGTTCCACCTGAAGCTTCCCGTGCAATGGAAGAAGCACCCAGTCTTCCATGTTTCCCAATTGTCACCCTTCAAGGGTGTAATTCCAATGGACCCAGAACCAATCATCATCAATAATGAGGAAGAAGCTGATGTAGATGCTATCTTGGCATCTCGCAAGTTGCAACGTTCAGTACAAGATCTCATGGCCTGGAAAGGATACCTGGCCTATGAAAATAGTTGGGTCAAGGCGCGCAATTGCGCAAACTGCATGGCCCTGGTCAAAGCTTTCCACGCATCCCACCCGAGGCCCCCCACCCTCCTCAGAAAATTGCAACGATTATGGCTAACAAGCTACCTAAAGCACACAATAATGTGGCCCTGGCACAATTTCCCAGTGGGGGTGCCATTCCTTTAGAAAAATGAAAGAGTAATGTAAGTCTTGGGGAACATCCTTTGGCTCTTGATTGAGCTATCTTCCCGTTCCCAAATAAAAAGATACTGAAGAGGATGGCGGTACCTCTCATCACTTAGGGCAACCTCACTCACATAGTAGATGAGCGATGGGTAAAAGCTCATCTGCTTTGGATCCCACCTCCAATACCCACACTTACCTCAGCAGAACTGTTGCAGGAAATAAGTGAAATCTGTGCTGAGATTACCAAATTGAAATTTGTCAGATCTAATTTGGCTGGCAATCTGGCTGATGCCCAAAATTTAGATGACTGTAAAAGTGTGAGGTTTGAGATATTGGCCAGATCGCCCGACAGTTCCAATTCAATCTCCAGACCAGTTGAACAAATATTGTGCACTATAGATGAGGGTTCAAAGCCCTCGAATAGTAATTTGGGCGTTGTGCCCAATATGCTGCTGTTGACCAAACAAATGATTAAACAACTGAGTGCAGGCAGGTTGACTATCCCAAACCCATTCCCAACCAAATGGACCCATCTCTATAAGGGATGGCCTTGGGGGATTCCTGTCACCTGTCAGGCCAAACGCCGTCATGCTAATCATCAGAAATGTAGTCGAGCCCTGGTTTGGATGGTTGAGGTTGAACTGACAGAGACTCAGCCTGCTGCCAAATTTTGCAATGTCAGTTCCCAAAGAATAAACCCCCCATTCCTGAACAATGCGCCAGTCAGGCCAAATTTGTTGGGACCCAACCCTATCCTGCCACCACCCAATTGACCACTATTTAAATTAGTTGCATGGCACTGAGAAAATTGTTGGTTGATTTTCTTACTTTCCTTTCCAAATAAAATTTTTACCAAAAAAAATCTAATTTTTTTATTTCCCGTTCTGAACACATCCCAGATGGCTTTTCCCTGGTGGTCCATCACCCTGCACTCTGGGTGGGCTTTGTCAATACTTTTGGTCACCATGGCTCCCTCTACCGCCAATTGGGCCCAGAAAGTCAGACACTTTTGGTCTTACAACCCCACTCTTATGAGTTTCTGACAACAATACATGGGGATCTTATGGCCCTATATACAACAATGGGTAGAGAGAATCCATCTCCCTATTGCCCCCAATGAGTTGGCCTCTCAAGCCAAGAATCTCGTCAATACTGTTCCAGTAATCCCACCTCCTGCAGTTAGAACCACTGAGTTGGGAATGGGTTCAGTGTGGTTTGCCGTTGGGACACTCCTTACCCTGTTGTTACACCACCACTTTGTGGTATCAATTTTCCCAGTTCCATATCAAGTCGTACAGTCAGAAATGCCTCTGGCATTCTGGCTTGCTTCTTGGGTGTTCACACATCCTAACTGGCAGTCTGGTCTAAACTTCTTCTGCCGTTTCCATGACACCAACCCATCCATGCCCAGTCTCTGGGCTGTTCATTTGGTCAAAAGCATTGCATCAGCTGCAATGCCCAATTTTCTGGAAGGGAGCTTTGAACCCTCATCAAAGGAGTCCAATGCTATTACCTGCCTGTCAGGGATGATCCCCAACAATTTTGAGGGGGAGTTGATTTTTTCAATCATAGTATTAGCCAAATCAAAACTGTTGGTGATTCCGCCAATTGATCAGTCTTCATCCCTTTCTGACTACCTGTAGTCCAAACATTGGGCTAACTCCCACTTGATTTTGGGCCAATCACTTTCATTTTGGCAACCTTGGTGAATATTTTCCTGATTAGCTGTATGAGTTCTGCCAAGGTGAGTGTGGGCACCAGGGGAGGAATCTGAAGTGGAAGGGATGTTACCCAGCACTTGTCTACCATGTGGGTGAGGTCTCCCTGGGTAATGAGAGGTACGGCCGCCCTCTTCAATACCTTCTTACTCAGGAATGGGAAAAGAGCCTGATCAATGGCCAGGGGACGTTCCCCAGGACTTACAGATGCTCTCCCTTCTTTGCCAACTATAGTTTTAATCCTTCATTTAATATGTAACCCAAGACGGGTTTAAGGTGAAAGCTGTGGTGGACTTTGTCAAGGCCATCAATAAATTACACCGAGGGGCCAACACCAACTATAGAGGCTGCCATGAAGGTATATAAGGAGAACACAGATGGGAAGAAATGGGTGGGGATAGCCTATAAGGAAGGTGATCTTGTGATGCTGGATACTAAAAATAATCCTATCAAGAAGCCATGTATAAAACTGGGCCTAAAGAGGATAGGACCTTACTACATTGTCAGAAAGGTGGGTCACGCCTCATACCAGTTGGATCCCCCTTCATTGTTTCAGATCTTAGTGATGTTCCATAAGAGCAAGTTGTCCTTGTTTTAAGGTCCCCCACATAAGACTCCAGAGGCATGCCTTGTGGAAGGGGCCCCAGAGTGGGAAGTAGAGGAGGTGGTAGCCTCCCATCATGTGAAAAGTCAATTGAAGTACCTGGTGTCATGAAAAGGGTTTGATGCAACAGAGAACAGATGGGTCCCAGCACATGAGTGTGTTCATACCCAAGAACTCATTGATGCATTCCACATGCGAACCCTAATGCAGCGGGACTTAAGGCTAAACTAACTGTTGCATCATGAAGCTTGCCCCTGCCCACAAGAACTTCTCCCTGGATAAAGCCCCTGGAGGGGTGGTGGAGCTCCAAAATACTGTGAGGGTAATGTCATTTATAAATGACATAATTGAGGAGACAGTTTGTAAGGATAAGGCTGGGCGTGAGGAGGCCAAGGAGATAAAGTTGGTAGGCCTGCCTGACCTGAAGCATACCCTGGAATAACACTGGGTAAAAGCAAGATATAACAAGTTGGTCCTGTGCATGCAAATGATGGTTGGATGAGGATTACATCAGTGGTGTTAATTTACCAGCTATTTAGAGAATTATGACAGTTTGTTATGGTTAGTTGAAAAATGGGGTTTTGAGACCCATTCAATTTATAATATTGCTAAATTGAGGAAAATTCAGCTTCAGTCAATCACCCAAGTGAGAGCTTACTTGAGTTACAGCATGACAAAAAATGTGAAGTTGCATCTATTGGTTCAATTGGACGCAGTAACTCATTCAATGGATGATGAGTCCCCCCTGATTGTTTATTAATGGTTTTTATAAATAAAATTCTTTGTTAGTCACCTTGGTTAGTAATAAAACCCTCATTCATTTTTTTGTTTTGAATATGTTCATTTGTTTGGTTCTGTTTGCTGACCTTAATGAGGTCTCAGATAATGAATTTGTTCAACTCTCACCCTGAGGCCTTTGTGCACCATTCTCCTCTGCAGTGCCCTGTTTCCCCACTTGTTCGCAGATTATTTCTAGGTTGTGGGGTGGGGCCTTCTCCACCACCTCTCTGGGAATGTGAGTATTACAGACATGCTCTTGACACCAATAGCCTCTAAATTGCCAACCTCTCTATAAACCCCTTTTATCATCTCCACCAGAGTAGAGAAGGAAAGGTGGGGTAGAGAGGGATGATCCCTAGGGGCTAAGGCAGTAACCTATTGCTCATTTATCACATGAGCCAGGTTGCACAGCTAATACAGGGGGTTTACTTTGGCCTAGGACCCCTTTTATACCTAAAGGGTGCTGATAACAGTCCAGGAAAAGTAGCTGTGCTTAGGACATACAGATGCCTACAGGGCCTAAACCTAGTATATATAAAGCCATAAAAAATGCTAAGCAACCTATGAAGGCTACAACTTTGTTAGACACCAATGAGGAGTTCAGAGAAAGCTGAAAATCAGGGCTAGACCTTATGGAGCTTCAATTTGAAGCAGTCCAATTAGAAGTGGCCTAGACTCAATAAGGGGCATAATAGAATTAGCAGATAAAATCAAGAGTATATAATACCTATATAAATGGAGACCTCCTTGAGGAGGTCCTTAGCAAGGCCAGACCAAAGATTAATAATTTAAGTTTTAGTAGTTTTTAATACTATAGGAATTTGATTAATAAAGAAGTTAGTTTAATAAAGTTTGACTATAAGGAAAATTAGTTGGATGAAACCTAGTCATTTTATTGGGGTTGTTGGGAAGTTGATATGACTGGACAATATGCTACCCATACCGGTGGATCAGAGGGGGATTGAGACAAGTCTCAAGATTTACAAAAAAGGGGTATACAAATTATAATCAAGCAAAATGACAACTATTCAGCAAATCAAGAGGATTTATGTCAAGATTTGATATGAACAAGAGTATTTAAAAAAAGGAATATGAATAGAATATTATTAAGCTGAGGATGCATCTGGCTTAGGGAACTGAGATATAAAGAGTCACATGGAAGATTGAAGAGGAGGTCTTTTCCAGATAATAAGTGATTGAAGATAGGTCTGCAATTTATATTAGATAAAGGTCAAAATAAGGGGTGGTAGCTCCATACACAGTTTATTGAGTTTCATTAAGAAGTTGGCGATCCTCATATCATCTGATTTGGTTGCTCAGTGGCTAACACCCTGTGCAAACTGACTCAGCGGAATTGAGCCTAGATGCCGAGAACTAACAGGGGTGTTAAGCTACACTGAACCAATAAAATGAGACTACTATTGACATTAGTTGTCAAGACAGTATCTGTAACTCTCTCATTCCCTAAGAGGTGGTGAGTATACCCTACCCCACAACCAGGGAACAACCTGCTAGCAATAGAGGAAACTGAGCACTGCTAAGGGTGTCAGTACCCAAAGGCCCTAGATGATGGTATACAACATGTATAAATTCCCAAATAGCTAAAAATGCCAGAACCTGGTTAGACTTTAAGGTGGAGCCCAGCACCAGGTGAAGATCTGCATCTAGGCTCTTTGGGCCCTCGCTGAGCAGGGATCCAGGCTCTACCAAAGAATAAATGGGATCAGCAATAGTTTGGAGAGAATAAAATAACCTACATTATCTGAGACCTCCTCCAGGAGGTTAGAAAAGAGGTCAAACCAAATAGTCATTTTAATAAAAAATGAATGGGGTTTATTATAAACAAGTTGATCAACAAAGAAGGTTGGTCTTGCAAAACCACTTTTAAACAATTGAAAGGATCATTCTCCATTGAGTGAGGCAGTGAGCTCAATCTAACATATAAATGCAACTTCCCATCTATTATCATACTATAGCTTGAGTAAGTTCACAATCATTTATTGACTGAAGCATAATTTTACCAAATTTAGAAATATTATAAACTGAATAGGACTTGAAGCCCCATTCTCCAATTAAACATAACATACATTATAATTCTCAACATAGCTGGCATATTTTAATGCTGTGGATGTACTGCTCATTTGATTATCATACACACACCCAGATTCAACTTGGACATATCTTGTCCTTACCCAGTGTTGGTTCAGGGTATGCTTCAGATCAGGCAGACACATTAACTTGATCCCCTTGGCCTCATCCATCTCAGCCTTATTTAAACAATCTATCTCCACAATGGTATCATTTAACCATGATTTTTGCTATAGCTGGAATATGCACAAACTCAGGTTCTATATTGAAGTTAAATACTTTCTAATTTTGGTAATATGATACTTATATTTTGCTTAATCCTCATTCTGAAACTACATGTAACAACCTGTTTTCCTGGTTAATAAAATATAAAATCTTTAAGGCTATAGATATAACACTTTTGGATATATTACACAACTCCTTGGTACCAACCTGGGCATATTTATCTCTTACTAAGTGTTGACCCAAAGTATATTTCAAGTCAGGCAAGGTAGCCAACTTACCACCCTTAGCCTTTACCACTACTTCCTTACCCTTGAAATTTACTCCAGTGATTATATTATAGGTTATGACACTCACACCATTTAATCCAAATAAATTTGTTGGTCTACAGCTGATAACAGTTTCACCAGACTTAAAAAGGCTGATGGTTATAGCACCCAATAGATTTATGATTATCTTTACCAAATTGACTTCCCCTCAGAGCTTGGATATTCACAGGGTTCACTAAATATCAGCCAAAATCGATTCTTCTGTGTTTTAATTTGGTGCACCTCTATAAGCCTACCACTAGGCTTTATAGCTGCCCGAAAAAGATGGATGCATGGTCTACTGTAGAGTCTACCCTGATAAATGGTGCGATTGGGATTTTATTCACATCTCATCCCATTTTGAGATTGCTCCTAACTTGATAGATACTTTAGGTTGTTGATTAAAGCTATTGTTATTTTTCACCAATGAAAAATTTCTGTGGTCAGTTTTACTCAGCTTGCACTTTAACCTGAGACTATTATATGTACCATCGAATAAGGCCGGATAGGTTCTAATCTTCCAGATGGTACCCTTATAGATATAAGATATCTGCTGCACGCCTCTTAAACCCCGGTGGAGATTTTTGGTTCAGATGGCCATGGTAGGGTTTGGAGAGCTTGAAGGATGATTATATAGCCCCAACGCTAGGTTAAAAATTGGTTGGCCGCACGCCCTGCTTTGATAATGGGGTGATGGTAAGTAGATTTGAGTTAAATTTTGACATCGTTAAGCCAAAAGTTATTTTTACTTAAAGAACTATTTCGCCGGGATATGATTAATTTAAGATACACCTATCTATACTTTTGAATCATAGAATTCTAGGGCCATTTACATCTAGGTAACTTGATGCCTTACCTTTATATTCTTTGCAAATACCATCTTGATAAGGATGTTAAAGTAACTATAGCTTAAATCAATTATCGAGATGGAGTCTAGAAGAAACTACAGCTGATAATGAAATTGATAAAGGGTGGAACGATGGTACTTTGAACCAAACGCTAGAACTTATTGGAAAGAGGATGGTTTAAACCATAGAAAAGGTATCGTCCATCCAGTTATCCAATCTTTAAAGCTAAGCAGCAGGATCTGCTCCAAATGTTTAAAACTTTATGGCCGATGTCCAGGTAAACCGTAAAAGATTTATAGATTGGGGCCATCGATCCTACTATTTTTTTGTAACTAAAAAAATTGCTTGGGTGAAGTTACCTTCGTGAAGTTACCATCCAGTTTTAGAAGCCCCCATTCAGTTATTTTAACCCGTGGAACTGATCTCATCTGCACAGGCCAAAGGGGTTCTCGAAAGGATTCTTTCCGTAGACATCACCCTCGTGCACGAATAGCAAAAAGGTACTACCGGATCCTACCCCAAAAAACCTTTACTCTACCAAAAGTGGTTGGTACAAACTGATTTAAAGTTATGGATCGGCTATTTTTGTAAGACTAAACTGTTCCCTAACCACCAGCTTACTCTATTGGGTATCAGCACCCCCTCTATTATACGGGTCAAAGGCTTCTGGTCCTATCAACCATCAAGGTGCCTTCCAAGGCTAAATGATACTGGGTTTAGTCCTTATTTAGGGGATATTGATGAACCAGCTTGGCGTTATAAAAGTGCCCACCACCCACGCAGGGTATCCATCATAAAACCCATCCATTAAGTGTTAGCAACCATTTAAAATGATCGAAACGGATTACTCTGATGAGGATATAAGTCATTGCCATCGCCTTAAGCTCAAAAAATAACTATCCAAGATAACTCAAAAGTCGTCGTATGCCAACGCTCTTAAAGTTAATCCCTAAAACCCTCGAAGCTAGTATCCCTCTATAGGGGAAAAAGCCGAGCTGATCCGCTTCTAAATTGATCCATCAAGGTCCACTCGCTCAGTTGAGCCTTAAAGGGTTCGCTAAAAGCGATTCTTAAACGATGGCAGGGCAACTACGCTTACCACAGATTGCAAGTTAATTGAGCGGCGTTGGGCCATTGATGCGATGCTTTGGAGGCTCAGGTTTGCCGGTTGAAACTTGGCTCCAATGATCATTTCCTAGCAACGAGCCTTGTTATTAGGTCGGTTGGGTAAGTTAAACCTCATTTCTCCAAGTTGGTGTAATTTATTACATTCGAGATTATGGGTTTTAGGGGTGACGACTGCCTTACGGAGATTGGATGGGAACCTCAGTATCTGACCAAGTGCCAGCTTTAAAATGAAGGTAAAGTCAGCAGCAGTCCAACTGGGTGGGATTCAAGCTAAGCTTCAGTTAGTAGAACGGCGTTATCAAGTCATAAATTTGGATGGTCGGCGTCATATGCAGGTGGCAGATTGAAACTTTTAATTAAAGGCGATTTATGCTGAAGCGGCGGCCAATAAGCTTGAGTCGACGGAGAAACAGAGGTGGTGCAACAATTCGAAGCCGAGTTCTAGCGATACGAGGGTAAGTTTCAAACGTTGGAAGGTCTCGTAGCCTACCGCTTCGCAAAGCTATAAGGGACCAACCCAAGTTTAGCCCCAACTGGTGTAGGTTTAACAAGGCATTAGTCTCACTATCATTGACCCTGGTATTGTTACGCGAAGAGGTTGGCTGATATTTAATTACTAGGTGATAGATTTAGCTTCGGGTTTGATCGTTGCAAGCCATAATAGGTTACCGATAGCTTTAAAATATAATTAAGGGTCTATACATTGGTAGTAAACGTATTTAATTCGATGAATGGAGCTTTTGCAGATCGATGTTATACCGGTTGAGCATCACTTGGAATATCTTGTAATCAGAGTGGGCCTCATAGCTCAAGATGGGAGTAGCTTGCATCTCGGTGAGGATGGATCGGGTGGCGATGAGGGCCCGGGTGAGGGTGTGGCGGTTGCTGAAGGGCTTTTGCAGGCGGTTCGGGTGGTCAGCAAAGGTATGAAAGTACTGGGCAATAAACCGGGCCGCATTCATCAGCATGCATATGCGAAGGAACATATAGGGGCCAGAGCCGACGAGGGCAAGTAGCTCCACAATTTGGATCGCCATTACCAATCCAAGCCACGCCGGGGCCGATGGGCTGTTGAAGTCAGGCCGGTACTTTAATGGCCTGGTGATGTCAGTGGGATCGGCATGGCACGCTAGCTCTAATAGTCGCATGCGAATGAACCGGGAACGGGCCGCCATCACCAGCAGCTGCTGCCGGGCAATGGGGTCATGGAGGTTGGCTTTGAGGAGGCGGCTCTTTTTCAAAAACAGCTGATGAAGCTTCTTGAGAGAGCGCTGGAGGGCACACAGATAGGCTGTGGGGTTGGATCGGTCGCGCTGGAGCCGCGCAGCTTCGATGGTTAATCGGCTAATGGCGCACAGCTCCTCAAGGTGGCAAGTACTAGCCGCTTGGATGGCCAACTCTTCGACATCGGCTGGCAACGCGAGACGGGGGGTGATATGCACAATAGCATTGCAGCTGTACCCGCATGGCAGGACGAAGTGGAAGTTGATGAGGGTAGCCATCCGCATCACCAGCTGCGCCTCGAGATCAAAAGGCCGCGCGCAATGCAGGCCAAGGGCGGAAATGAAACAAGTGGCGATGTGAAATAGGCTCGCGTTAAGCGATGCCACCCTCGTCTCGTGCAGCCCCATAACCGATGCCAGCAACGCCTGGACCGTATCGAGGGAGCACACCAGGCGGGAGGGCACGACGGCGGTGAGCAGGTAACGGTCGAGGGTGTCGCATATCTCGCTATTGAGGGAGGAGGGGGACAGGAACTGGAGGCCGATGCGGAGCACAACAAACTGTAACAACACCGACCGCGGCCTTGCCGAGTAGGCAGCGCGGGTGAAGAGAGGGAAGAAGTTACTAAAGTAGCGAAAGTAGGCATCGGTGGCATTTTGCAGCAGGCGGCGGGTTGTCCCCACGGAGCGCATCAGCTGGAATGGCACCCCACTAAATAGATGGCGTGGCTGGATCTGGCCCAAGGCCCCTGCCAAAACCCCAAGGTCCTGGCGTGACACGCGACGCAGGGGGATGCCCAAAAAGTTAACGAAGTAGTAGAAGTAGACGCGCAGTAAGGAGTTGCAGCACCACCGCGAGATAACGTCCACCCAACCTCTGGGTTGGGCAGCCAGCTGAACTGCGGAGTTGCGGATGACGCGCCTTATGGTGAACTTGAACTTCTCCACATTCTCATACGTCAGCTTGGGCTTCGTCTTGAGCTGGCGGTTGCGGGTGCACACGAGTTTGAACTCGAGGCAAGCGTCGCAGGATGGGAGGTGCTTATTGCAGTGTACCCGTTTGCGGTTACATTGGTCGCAGGCGCTCGCGCTCAGCAGAATTTCGCCGCCCCCGTCCTTGCTAACTTTAAACATAGGCCATTGGTTAACTTTGGCGCGTAATTATACCGATATGGTAGGTCCCACCATCCCCTAAAATTTAAATCTCTCCACCCTTTTAATTGGGTGGATACCGCATCGGTAGGGCAGCCCTCCTCTTGAGCCTATTGGGTACAGATGCCGTATGCGAACGCCCCTAAGGAAGCTCGAATCCATTGAATTGTTGGATTCCACTTTCGGCGCTACCTGCAATTAACGATTATAATTAGTTTGGCTTAGCGGTTAACGAGAGTTAATTGGAAATTCAACTAGCTTAGCTTAGCGAGTAACGAAGTTAATGAAAGTTTAACTTGCTTAGCTTAGCGGGGAACGTGATTTAATTCAAAGTTTGGACGTTGCAATTAGCGAACCTTGCCGAGACTTTGCCAAACAGGCTTAGCATTCACGCTTCAGCCGTCGCGATACTTTAACGCGTTAAATTATATCGAAGGTTGGTAATTGCACTCTGGCCTTGGCGAACAGCAACTACGCGATGCTTTTAAAAAGGAGCCCTCAATCTTCATCTTGGGCTGGAGTTTTTTTAAGAATCGAATAATTACGATTAACGTTTAATTAAACTAATACCAACCCATCAGATGCAGTTAGCATAACTAAAATTCCGATAAGTTGAACAGCTACTCGATTCCTACCATTACATTCGATTGGGTACCCCCTCATTATCCAAAGTGTAATGAAGGGGTCGAAACTTGCCATTTGGGATAATTTCGAATTGTAAATTTGCATTTGATTAGTCATAATTTGAGATACTTTTGGACTGTAATCTGCACTTGTTGGTCACAATTTGAGAAATTGATGATCCTAAAACATGGGTAATTTCATTTGTGATATTCGTAAATGGCAAGTTGCGATTGACGCTTTGGTTGCCAAACGTGCCGGTGAAAATCCACTTCGTTTGGGTAGAAAATTGGGTTCACTTTGGTCGAAAAGTAAACGTTCATTTGGAAGGCACCCGATTGTACCATTTGACCTCATAATCAAGATTGCATAAATAATAAATGTATCATTTGACCTCAAAACCATAAGATTGCATAAATAAATGCTTCATTTAAACTAATAAAGAGTAATTATGGCAAAATTACCTCAACTTTTTCTATGTGGCCTCATGCAATCTGGAAGCGAAGGAATTTAAGGTCTCAGCAGAAGTGGAATTTTGATCAATGGAATGACAAGTTGAATTAATAAAGTAAAGCATTAAGTGGCAATCCACCCTTTTCAGATGCTTACCTTTATCATGTGTATCTACCAGAGCCACTTGATAGCACCTACTTGATTCCTTTCGAAGGTCTATAAAAGTCCCACGTCGGCCTCGAATAAATACATCAGCCGGTTGACCATATTGTAAAACATGTCAGATGATTAGTTGGATGCAGGATATGAGTTACTTTTCACCCTCTTATAACCTTGCTTGATGCCATCCTTAATAATCGCCACCCGATACAGATGCCAAATATCAGAATGTTTGTAATTACGATTCAAACTCGAAGTAAACTACAATTAGTAATCATTAAAAATGCTAACCCGTGGATCTCCTCCGAACTTTTAACTTCTGCCAATTGCAAGCCATATGCTTCCATAAGCAAGCTTTTTTGTCTGATTTTGATAATCAATTCAACCTGGGATTCAACCTTCCCAAATTCATTTAAAGAGGAAGATTGTATGCTCATTTCTTTCAACCAATTAGCTTCCATAAGCAAGCTTTTTTGTCTGATTTTGATAATCAATTCAACCTGGGATTCAACCTTCCCAAATTCATTTAAAGAGGAAGATTGTATGCTCATTTCTTTCAACCAATTAGCTTCCATATTTCTAATACTTTAATTTTAGCCGAATTAATTAAGCCGTTTATAAAATCCCATTCTGAAACAATTTGGACAATTTGGATATGCATTATCAAACCCAACTGTCAACATTATCCCAACCTAGATTAGTTGGATCCTTACATGTGAATTGGTTCCATAATATGAATCAAATCACTCGTTGTCTAATGATTAATCTGATTCTCTATATAACCCTCAACCTCGAATACCAAACCCAACTAAATTGCTCCAAAAGGCAAGTCTAATCGAGTTTCTTAAGTAAAAAAAGAGATCCGACAGATCAGATGACTCAACCATAAAGGCCGATTGGTTAGGAGGTTTTAGACTTAAACGTCCATGTGTGGTCCACAACAAATTGAATTGCTAGTGGCAAAGTTGGGCGTCTTACACATCATTCATTTATCAATTTTTAAGATGCCGTTATGCCCCAAAATGCGTTTCTAATAGTTAACTAGTTTAGCCTAATTTATCTAACTTTAAGTTTTTATACGGTTTATTGAAATTGGTCAAAATTAATGTCAAGATTTATAATTCGCATCAATTTTGTAGCTTTATAAGCCTTGGTCAACGTACAGATGATTAAACTTTGCATTGTATTTTTAAAGGCCAACTTACTTCAAATAGATTAGAAATAACATTTTTACCAATCTAAACTAAGCAACGATTGTTTGGTAGGGATTCACTGATCCAGGTATCTATAGCCAAAGTCTCATATATAGTAATATACTGGCCTTACACCTAATTTTATAGGTATCCATATATTCCCAAAATTTTTAGAAGGAACTATCCTGATTGAGGTGATTTGAAGTAGATAATGGTAGGTATACTACAATATACAAAGTTAAGTATCGTGTTGACTTTTATATCCTGATTACATTCAAAATCATTTATGTAGATTTGAACCATATCATAATAATAATAATAATAATAACTGTAAAAAACTATTATGTATATCGCAACAAAATAGTACATATTTACATATTATATCTTTTTGGTAACTTATCTGCAACACCTTAAATTAATCATAGGCTGGTATAACCTTATAAAACTATAGATTTCAAAAATACATTTATTGTAAACTTTGCTGCCTCTGAACCATGGTTGATAGATATTTTAAGTTCTTGAGGTCTCATTACCCTTCCTCTATTCTATCTTACAAACAAAAATTTGGCCCACAATATGGATAATCTCTGAGTACTAGATTCTCACCTTAGTGACTTTATCCTATTCACTTACCCCTACACTCCTACTACTAATCAATATTTGTCAAGGATTACCTTCCTTTCCAGTTAAGTAATATTCTAATGGAGTTATCCTGTCAGGGTTGCAGCTAATTTTATGAAGACTATATATCTTGAGAGGGTTTGACAGTGCTCATTTGATGGTATATAATACCAGAGGCTCAGCTGCTCTAACAACTTTTAAAAGGGGTTCCCTAAGGATTAATTGAGGGGCAATATATTTAAATTACATACCAAAGGACCCTACAACAAGCCAGAAGGCTGCATTAGAGGCAACTGCAGGTCTTACTGGAGCACCTCCAGGGTGGGAGTAGAAGGGAGGGCAACAACCTCTTTAAGGTTCACAGATGTTTAGTAATATATTTAGGGCTGATAATTTTGTTAGATAGCACAAAATGGATTGTAACCAAAATGGCACAGATCATGCCTAAAATATGGTAAATCAATTATAAAAAATTGATAGATGGCATCTGCAGTGTGCACAATAAATTTTCAGTCAATATTACAGAGGTAATCACCAACTATTTTGTTGAGGGTGAAGAGCAATGATATATCTGCAGATCAGGACACTCAATGATCTCCAGTATTACTTTAAGAATGGCAGTATGCATTGCTAAATTTTTTGGAAAAAATGAGCAAAGTGGCGTAGAAGGAGATTATGTGACAAAGGGTGCAACAGAAAAGTGCTTTTTATTTATTAAACTTAAATTTGGAAAGAAAGATAACATAACTGGCAACCTACTTAAAGGAGGGTGGTTGCCTATATAGTGGAGGGGAAAAAGGGAGTTTAGAAATTTGTGATGACTAAGCTCCTTACTGGACACTATAATTATTATCCTAGGCTTTTTACAATAAAGTTCAAGGGAAAAGCATTAGAGGCCTTGGATTGCATTGTAAAAGTTTTGCCTGCCTGTATGCCATATTGAGGAGAAGTCTAGAAGAATTGTTAGGAGTGAGGAAGCCCAAGTTTTCTCTATTACAAACTGGCAGGTTCCAATCAGCCACCATAGGAATTAAGCAACTGCTGTCTGTGTGGGTCCACAACCTTGCATCTATCTAGGGCTCAACCATTTCAGTGAGAGCATGTTGGCCATAATTCACAAATGCTGCACCAAATGCTCTTCAAAAAATAGCAAAAACTTCAAAGATTGGTAGGAAAAAATGATTTTTATTGAAAAACTAAAAGGAAATTAAATAAGATAGGCCTGTACTCTCTCAATTAAGGGCACTGATCTCTATATAGATAAGGATATTATAGTTTGCAGCGCAGTTTTAGGTTCTGAGGCTCTTTGGTAAGTATCTTCACATGCTGCAGGTTTCCAGAGTTTATGCTGAGGAGGAGAGGGCCAACTTTCAAATCTTCATGGAAACTGAGGTAGGGAGAGGGCTAATTTGTGAGGAGGCGTGAGAACTGAGATTGGGAGAGGTGATAGGGCATGATATAATTGGCTGACCCAATTTAGCTATCTTTAAAAAATTTATTTTCTTTATAAATTAAGGCGCGATCCATCTTCAGAGGTCTGGTGCTCAATTATCAGCAAATTTTTAAAATTAGCAGTATATGACATTAGAGAAATAATGGAAGAGAGGGTAAATTGAGTTCTGAAAGTTCAATGATCTTCAGCAAAATCAAATTTTTATATCTTAAGTGTTGTAACACCTTCATCATTTTTAAAATTTTCAGACTTTTGAGTAAGTGGGAGGTGGTCTTGTTGGACTTACCTGTGGCACTTCTAACATTTTGGTATAGTTAAGAAATTTTCTTTGGGCAGGAGCTTAAATTTTGAATATACCAAGTGCTAGGGAGGAGGGGGATTGGGGTGGGCGCAAGTATAGTAATTTTAAAATTAAATTGGCCTTTCTTATCTGAAAAAGTGTAGTAGGTGCCACCTGGCTTCTTGCCCCTATTAAAAAGCCTTACAAGGATACTACCAAACTTGAACAAATTTTGCTAGATGTGTAATTCACTAGACCAGTTCCATTAGGACCTGTCCTATTGATATTGTAAATAAACAAATTTTTATAGTAAAATTCATGGTCTATGGGTTCAATTCACAATCTAAACCATTAAAATAGAATCAACCTGACTTATTATGAAAATTTGGGCTTATGTGAATTTGGGTAGAAAATTTATTGGATATCTTCAGTGACCAGGTTATACTTGGGGTGGGCCTGAGGGTTTTACTGTAGTGTGCTAAACTGAACCACCTCTTTGAACACTCCATTAATCATATTTACATGATCATAAGAGGAAATTGGGAGCAGAGAGCGGGATTCTTTATAAGCATGGCAGTAACCCATTGCTCATCTACTACATAAGCTAGGTTACTATTAATTTTAGATTAAAAGTAAAGGCTGAGTCCTTTGAAGGCTATGCAAGTATTAGTCACTATATCTCCAGTGATATCTCCTAGTATACTTTTGATCACTAGAGAAAATCTTTTGATGAAAAATAGTTATTGTCAAGGCAAATATTTTGCTGGAACATAGCCAATATCTCTAGACAACGCTAGGCAATCTCTAGTAAAATGAGTCAAAATTTAAGATTGCAAATGTTTATATTTTTATTTGGGTAAAGTTTGGGTTTTTATAGCTTTGTTGAAGTCAAGGATTGAGTAGGGTATGGCAAAAAACGGGAAAAATGCAGCAGAATGTGGAGGATTTTGGCAGAGATAATTTTTTCCAATTGATACAGAAGGTTCAGGAGATCTACAGATGTCAAAATATTTATTAAATAAGCTAGCAGATTCAGAAGGGACTCATGATTTTAATTACTTATTTAAATTTCATTGTTTGTTGTGATTTTTGTAATTTCTGCAGCGCTGGGACTCCATTGATCAAGTTATAAAGTTATCTCAAGTTTATGTTTTATTTAAGGAGTTGTCATGGTCCCATAACATCATATTAGGGACTGACCCCAAGGATAAGGCTGGGCGCCAGGAGGCCCAGAAGGTGAAATTAAAGGGCCTCCCAAACCTGAAGCATACCCTAGAACAACGCTGGGTATGGGCAAAATATGCCCAGGTTGGTACTAGTGGGGTGCCAGTACCCAGCCCCTTATGTCAGTCCAGGCATTAAAATGGACAGTCTTTGAATTAATGCGGATGGTTCCATTCAGTTTGTAGAGAAACGGGGTTTCAAAACACATTCCATTTACTAAATAACTCATTTGGGTCAAATCCAACTTCAATCAATCACTCGGGTGAAGTCAGTTTTGGCTTATTCAACTAATTCAGATGGTAGCATTGCCCTATTAGTGGGTCAGTTCTTGGGCCCACTGCAGCAAACCCTTAATTCCCTGTCCAAGTTTAAATATTTTTCCCTGACCAACATTCCTTGTTGGTCAACTTCCCAAATAAAATTACCCCATTTTTACCATTTTTTATATGTTATTCTAAATGATCCTGTGTGTGGACCCCTTCGAGGAGGTCTCACACTTCATTAAACTTGCCATTTTGAACACAATAAGATTATCACCTCATGCACCGTTGGTTCATCCAGGTCCCCTCCAACCTGGGTTGTTTACCCCTTCTCTCAGTGTGCACCATGACATTTTTGGCTGGTTATTTATAGCATTTCTTTGCTTAAGGTATTATTGCTCCAGCACCCTCTTCTGGGCAATAATGATTTTTGTTCTAACAGCTAGTTCCCTGGCGTTGGGCCTGTGCAACGAGCACTGCTATGCTGGGAACAGGAGAGTTATAGACACTCTCCTTACAGGAGTGGTTAGCCTGGAAGGGTAATTCCTGCTTCCACCCTAGTGCAGGTTTTGTTCAATACAAGTTTGAAACCTTGTACTGGCTAGAAAAAAATCTCCATGTGATATATTTGCCCCAAGGTTGACCTACCTTGAACACTTTTTTCATACTTTATCCAAACTAGCATAAATATCATCATTTCTAATAATGTCCCTCAAGATCTTGCCAATGAAGGACATAAGTTTTGAGAAATCTAGAATGTACTTAATTTAAAACAGAGCCCAATTTTACTGAGGCAATTGAGTACTCCAGTCCTTGATGATAAATTACTTTTTAAGGTCCTGACCATAGCACATCAAGTTTGTAAATATGACCCCCTGACTGGTGATGGTAGAAAAGGACCATATTTAAAAGTGGGTACTCAGGAAAAACCAGTTTTTGAGCGTTTCTTTGATATACTTCTCATTTACTTGTAGCTCCATAGACTTGGCAGCTAAAGCTTGTAATCAAATTAAATTATTTACCAGCTTTTGCATTATAAGATTAGCTGTTTCTGACGTGGAAGTTTCTAGTATGGGTTGAACACTTGAGGGTAATATCAGCTCTCAACCATATAGATCTTAAAAAATGGCATCTGGATAATTTGATGGTAGCTCACACAGTATCCAATAGAGCCACCGGAAGGTATTCATTCTACCAAGATGAGTCAGATTGAGCCACCTTGCAGATGATGGTGATTTAAATTTAATTCACTTGTTCCACTGATCCATTGATAGAAGGATGATATGGGTCAGTAAAGAAAGGATAAATGCCCATCAATGAATCAGGGTCAACAATTACTTAAGATATGAAGTTGGTGTCATTATCAGATAACAGTACCTTTGGCTACTGTGGCAGGTGAAGACTTGCTTATATAAAAAGAAGCGGTCACTTTAGAAGTGGGTGAGGCTACTAAGATGTCCTCAACCTGTTTTGTAAAGTAATCAACTTCTAGTATGATATACTAGTGGCCATACATCGCCATAGGAAGTGGTCTAATAGCATTAATACTGACAGTAGAAAATGAGGCAATAGGACCCACAACCTAGTATTGTTACGTCAGATTGGGAGGTTTCTGTCTAGCGCAATTAAGATGAGAATTGATGACGTCTTGGATTGACTCAATCATCCCTTCACAATAACATTGCTCTTGCATCCACTAATAAGTTTTCCTTATATTTGCATGGCCTACAATTGAATGGGTCTCCAGGGCTGTTTCTGCTCTAGCTGACAGCTGGACACAAGGCAGCCAAGAGGTTCCAACATGTTAATACAATAAACCATTTTCAATATGAGTCTGCTCAATCATTTTCTTTAACAGTTTCTGAACTGCAGGAGTCTTTCAGCTCATTTATTCAGATTTCCCAACAAGTTATAAATTTGACCTTTTTTGGAGGCATAGTGAGTCAATGTAGATAGTCATGACAATCCATTGGCATTTTGGTGTATCATTATAGCACAATGAACAGTGAGAAAAGTTGTAACTTTGGAGTTTGAGTGCCCAGTGGGACAGCTGTCCATCAGTATCCTTCATCTGTTATAGCCACCAGAGATAGGCATGATCAATAACTAATTTAAATTAGTTTATGTACAAAAAAGGATTACATTTTCAATGGCAAGAAAGACAGCTAAGCATTTGCACTCAGTAATGCTGTAATTACTCTTACCTATGTTTTAAGATTTTTTGCCCACCTTTCCAGCTGCCTATATTATCATGAATTGTTAGAAGATACTTCCCTATGGTGAGTGAATTGGATATTGGGTGATCCCAATTTTGGGCTAATAATGTTTGGAAGATTTTAGGTAATTCTGGTTTGGTTCTATTAGGGATCAATCCAGGTGAATGCTTAAGACCTTGCCAGGCAGAGTTGCTGACAAAATGGGGGCATCTATAGTTGATTGATATTTAACTATCAGGTGTATTGATTGGATTGGTCAGGTTTCATCATTGACCAATTAGGAATTTAAGGAGCAAGTTGAGAGGTGAGTGATGCCACCTACAACTAGTGAATTAACCAGTTGGTTTGTGACCTGCCATAATGGGTAACAAGTCCCATTATCTAAGCAGGTCGCTTACCAAATGTGGTTGGTTCACTAGGATTAAGTAAAAATGTTAGTGACACGTTTTTTGACTCTTTCTGTTTTAGGTCTTGAGGATGTCCTATAAAATAAACCTAACCAAGATGGGGAATACCATTGCTGGTGAGATGATAAAGAAAATTCAATGCAACGGCTGCCATTTTATGCCTGAGGCATTAACTGAGGGTTGGGCACCAAATTCCCTCCATAAATTCCCCTGGAAACTCACAATAAAAAAAGAGGAGTATTAAAAAGGAGTTAATAGCAGAATTCATTATTGGTTCTAGTTCTATTCATCTTTATGAAAGTATTGCTGTGTGCTTTAATTAGTGACTTTTTAGTAGGATATAGAGTAAGGATTGAGGATCCTTATTAGAGAAGCTGGGATTAGATATGAATTTCTGTGGACTCTTCAAGATAAGAGGAAAGGCTGTAAACTAGGGATATGAGCGTGGATCAAGTTAGGCGGATAAGGGTATAGATCCCTTCTGTTGACATCAAGTGTATTTTGTGAAGAAATACAGGTTGAGAGTTTGACTAGAAATAGATTATCTATTCAACTATGGATAATAATCTTCATACTATTATAAATTGAATACACATATTATCAGACAATGCAAAGCTTGCACAAACTGAGCCTGTGCAGTTATCAATTAGGGGTTATCAGTCACAAACAATCATTGAAAGCCCATAAATATTTAATAATTGGTGCTCACTACAGGGGTGTGGTTGACTAGGATACGCTAGTACAAGATGTCATGTAAGGATGAGTTAAGAAAACTTGGGATGGAGTTGGTAACTGTCAACAAGAACGTCTTGAATTCTGTGGAGCATCAGGAATTTGCTGCCTTGGAGGAGAGAGTTACCAAGATTAAGGAAGGAGTCAAAGGTGTCTTTAATTTTGGCAATGAGTTGCTAGGAAAATTAACATTATTAAAGAAAAAGGAAGGAGATCTAGTTCAAGAAGTTTTATTCTTGAAAACTGAATGTAAAGTGGATCACATTTGATTACAGGCATTTAGCACAGATATAGAGCATCTGATGAAGAAAGTCAAAGAGTTGAAGACTCATAAATGTGAATGTGAGCTCTATGCAGTGACTGACACTGAAGAAAGGACCCCAAGAACTCCAGTTGGGAAGTTGTCTATTCCACAAAATATGCTTACTGCATTCACAGCCATTTCAGAGATGACTACCAAAATTAATACTCAAAATAGTCAAGTAGCAAAACCAAGAGTGGTGGCTAGAGAAACTTTGGAGAAACTTTAAGATGAGCCAAAATTACTTACATTCCATTGGGATAATGCCCCCACGTTTTTCTGATTATTTGACATGACAATGTATTGGTATGGTGATTGTCAAAAAGCTTTGAAAGATGATTTGTTTAGACTCTTATTGTCAGAACTTAGTGTTGCCTCATCTATGTAAGTCTAGGGAAGAGACCCCTCTGCATGGACTAGCAGTTTTCCCATTTCCTAATAAAAAGGGTCCAAAGAGGGCAGCTGTACCTCTCATCACACAGGATGACCTCGCCCATATGGTAGACAAGCGCTGGGTAACAGCTCTCCCTCTGAAGATTCCTCCCCCTGTCCCCACGCTTGCCTCAGCCAAATTAGTATGACAAATAAGATATTTTTGTGCAGAAATCATTGGTAACCACCACCCCATGAGCTGGATGGACTTTATGAAGTCAATGGTGCTGAGCCCATGAAATCAAAGTCAAAATGTCTTACAATCTCAGTAACAAGGCCTGACAGGCTCACACATCTGATAGATATAGAATTAACTGGCGAATCCTCAGTTACACTCAACAATGGCATTGGGTCATTGAAAAATGTCTCTGGTTCAAAACTTGCTCCAAAATCTACAGGGATAAAAACCAACAAACGTGTAACTCATAGTTGGAATGGGACAAGCAATGAATTATCAGGTGAAATTGCTGATGGCATCGAGCCATTGGGCAGTGAGGTTGCCAACTCTGAACTCCCCTAAAACTGTTGGTGACCAAGCCTGATGGGTATGTACCTCCATCAGGGACTGTTGCTGATAGCTTGAAACCCTCATTTCAAAATCTGTATTTCCAATTGATGGTACCCACTTAACCAAATGAACGCCCCAGCGACTGGGCACAGGCGGGTTGGCCATCCCAAACCTATTTCTGACCTGTTGGGACTGCCCCTATGTGGGGTGGCCCTGGGGGATTCTCATTGCCCATTGGGCCAGATGGCATTGTGCTAACTGATGGAAACGCATTAAAGACTAAAGTCAGGCGTTTGTGGTCAAACTGATAGTGACTCAGCTGGCCGCCAATTCCTTTGTTATCAGTTCAAAATAAAATAATTTTTCCCTCCCTAAAAAATTTGCCAGGTTAGATAAAAATGTGAGGTTATGATCCCATGCTTTGACAAGTTGTCCCAAATTAAAACTATTTAATCAGTTGCATCACACCCAGAAATTGCTGATCAATTTCTTAAAATTCACTTTACAATAAAAATCCCCTTGAGTTCCCAAATTTTTTATATTAACTTCAAAATTTTCTTGCTGAGGTCCTGATAGCACTAACATTGTGGCTCATAGGTTCCTACATTGGCTAGGCAATACCAGTTATAATAGTCACAATAACTCCCTCCATAGTTAACCGGATCTATTGAGCAAGAAACTTCTGGGAACTTAATACCATAGTTGAAACCATCCGCCACCAGGTTATCAGAATCCTGTGGGCTCATTTATCTCACCTTCATGCAAGGATCCGCCCCCTTGCCTCTGCTTTTGTGTTGACCCCTTCCATGGAATATCCTGAAACATCTAGTCCACTAGTGCAACTCCCTGCAGCAAGGCCTGCGAGGTTTGGAGTTGTAACTGCCTGGTTTATTGCTTGGTTTTTTTCACGCTTGGCAAAAATCAGTAAGCATTTGTTTCCCATCTTTCCGCGCTATAAAACGTTGTTCAAGCGGCAATGCCTCTGACATTTTGACTTGCTTTTTATGTGCTTATGCATCCCAACTGGCAGGACAGTCTAAGCTTCTTATACCGTTTCCCTGACATATTGACTAACTAATGTTTCCAGAAATTTCCACCCTTCTTTTTGAGTTGGGCGCCGCAGTGGTTACCCTTTATCAAATGAACGTGAATTCAGTAGTTTGTCTCCTGATGTTTGTTTGGTAAATCACTGATTTTGTGAGCAGCGTTAGAAATGCTTTGGAGAAATTTATCCATGGTAGAAGGACCCCGTGGGTGCTACTTTTTCCTCAACTTATTCTCACAAAGGATATTCAAGTGTCACCTCCTTAGACATTACTAATCAAGACCTCAAAGCCCTTGCTGAGGTGTAAATGTGATTTGCCGTTGCCCTGAATAATGCCGCTTCACTATCCAACGTCCAGAAAGGTGTTGCCCTTTTAGATACAGTAGAAGGAGAAGCCTGTTGATGGGTGCAAGGACTTCTGCATTCCACTGCTTGTGTGGATGATCCTACCTCAGTTATCACAGCAGTATTAGCAGCTTTGAAACCCCCATATCACATTCAGAACGTTTATTTCAATTATTTTCTTTTATACCCAAAGCCCTTAGCTTGGCCTCTTTAATCACAACCTTCTATGAGCAGGCCCCCACGCTTGAGTTTTATGATGATATGCTCCAAGTATTTTTTAGATTGACGTTGGATTCTGCCTCTGCTCATCACAAAGTTTGGTCCACCCCTATGGGGACAATGAAACAAATGTGTAAGGCTGTGACCTCCGTCAATGCCTCTCTTTGCCATGCTCCCCACCTACAAATTGAAAACTACATGATTGGGTTACTCAACAATGACTTAGATTCTGTTCCCAGCGTTGAACCAGTATTGGTACTGGCCCCAGAGCTAGACAATACCCCCATGCATGAGTCAAATTTATCTTGATTCATCTGTTAATGAGTCAGTAAAAGCTCAGATAAAAGAAGCTGGTTCTCAAACCCTTACTCTTCCTAACTTTTCTTCCAAAAAAAGTTTCCAAGCTTTACCTTGATTTACTAACTATCTCTTCAGTATCAGCAATAAATGTCCAAATCTTCCAATGAAAATTTTTCGCCTATTTTTTATTACCCATGAAGATTAGTATCAGAGCTCACCACATGTCCTTTGAGGCCTTGGTGGACACTGGAGAAGTGGGTAATTTTATGATTGTAGAGCTGGCTTTCCAGTTGAAACTTGACCTAGACTTGGGTTCTATAGTGATGGTCACTTCATTGGCATCCCAGCCCTTGTACCTAGTTTGACGCTCAGTACCTTTCTCTGTTCACCAGTTTAGCTTTTGCAATTGGTCCTCTGAAATGCTGAACTTGGTGTTTCTGGTAATTTTGGGGGTAGGTTGGTGGCGTCAGCAGCATGTTAGAATTCACCTTAATTCTAATATGTTGTCATTTGCTAATCACCAGATGGAGGGCGAGTTTCCTTTAGTGGATACTCTCACTAAAACTCAAGACTGCAGTTCAATCACTTCACTTGTTTCCCCTACATGCCTCCCATTGGATTTCCCTGAGGCATTGATGGGATATCAAAGTATCTTCAATTCTGAGAAGGCAGACCGTCTCCCCCTCATACTAAATTTGACTTAGGGTTTAGAACAATGGTGCAGGTGTTAAATATTAACTGTACTTTGTACTAGTAGGCTTTTCTTTCCTGTAATAATAACGTTAGTTACTACAATTCAATTAAAACAGAAAATTTTGATAATCACACAGGAGATATGGGCAATTTCAACAAATCCCAAGTAAACTGGGCGAAAGCCATATTAGGCAATGGACAAAATGGTGCGCCAAAGGGAAAGAAACGCCCTGGAGGGGGACCAGGAACCAATGCCACCAAGAAACCACAAATTCAGACACCATCCGGGTTTGTAAAGTTTACCATGAAACAAAATTTATACATGGAAATACAATATGCACAACCCCTATTGAAGATAGAGCATGGGATCCAACATTTCCTAGAGGTCAAGTTATCAACTCTGTGGGAGAAAGTGGTGAGGCACAGGCCTCACTTTTTCTCCACGCGGTGTACATTACCACCCATACCATCCATCACAGCTGGATAAATATGGACTTTGAAACCAAAAAAGATGCAGATGCCACCACAAAAGTCTGCGTCAAAATTGCCCTTCTCGAGGGCAAACAAATTGTGCACACCATGCACACCAGACGGAACAAAGCAAACACTTTGTTCATCTCCTTCAACTCACTCCCTACCAACTTTCCTCACAAGTTAATCAAGGAGGAGCTCTGTATTGGACTCCAAAGCTATAGAGAAATTATGCAACTAGAATTACAGCAATTTCACCTGATGCCAAACTTGTACACAGGAAAGGCAATCACTGTGATCAACCTGATTCTCAATGTGGCCGCAGACCTCACAAAAATCCCACGCACAGTGGTTCTTCACATCCGAGATGGGGAGTGTCAAAGACATTCCACGTCACATTGGAACATGCACCGCCTAGATGCAACCACTGCACCACATTGGGGCACAAGGAAAACGCATGCCCCATGAAGGAGGAAATTTTGGCCCCAGACTTCTGCAACAACGCCATGGACAAAGATGAAGAAACCTTCAGCAAAATGGTTGACGCCAACCACACCTTCCTCTGGGGAGAAGATGGGAAATACATCATCATAGACCCAGTATCATTCAAACTATGCAAAATGGTACAGAAGGCCCGCAAGCAGGCAGTGGCCAAGGCTGCATCATTTGCAGCCTCCTCCATTGACCCTGGTCAAATTCAGAAGGACATAGAGGAAATCAACCAAGCCAATTAATCAGAACAAAATGCCCAAGATGAGGAGGACATGGAGGAAATTAACAAAGCCACCCAATCATAGCAGAATGCCTAAGCTGAAAATATTCTCAACGATTTGACTGAAACACCAAGTGGTATCAATCAAGCAAACTTAAAAGAACAATTCAGCTTCACTATGGGCGAAAATGAGGGACCCAATGCTTCAAATTTGAACTCTGAAACCACAAAATCTAATCAGTGCACTGCTACGAACCACAATGAGTCACAAGTGGAAAAATCAAACACAAACCCTGTAAACTGTAAAACCTGCATAAATCGACACAGGATAAGGAATTGGACAGTGACTCAGAGTGGACTGGCCCAGTGAAATGGAACAAGTTCAAGACAATGAACGGTGGATTAGGGCCAGTTGGCCCTACCAACTGCTCCTGAGGCACTGCAGGCACCTCAGTATCAATAGGGACGCTAAACATCGCAGGATCCAGGGCTCAAGCATCCCAAGCCAAAAAGCCAGACTTCCTGCAAAAACCCCTGTAGACATCAAGCCATCCAAGAAACCCACTGTCTAAAGGGGGAAAAGGGACCCTGGTCAGCCAGGGTCTCACCATCCAATTGGTATGGACGTGCCACTGTGGGGTGGTTGTCAAAATAGCAATAAGTTAAAAATTGATAACTCCTCTTCATATCTGCACGGCTTCATCCTGGTAGCAATGATTGCATGCCAAGAGGACACAATTTTGATAGCATTTATCTATGCACCGTGCACTGCAGCTGAGAGGAAACAATTTATCAAAACCATAACAACACTCACCCTCCCACTAGATGCCATCCTGTTGGGCGACTTCAACTGCTGGAATAACCTCAACATGGACTGATGGCCTAACCCCAGGGGATACTCACTGGGGCACATTGAGTTCTGTGCAATGAAGGCATCCCTTGTTCTACATGATACCCTCCCCTGGGTCACCACTCCTTCCCCACATGACCTGACACAATATACGCAATGGAATGCTCATCTCAATGAGCCACATCGACTAAATCCTTGCCCTGAAAACCCACCATTTGAACATCTCCAACTTCTTAACAAAAAAAATCAGTTTCTCCAACCACCAACTCATTTTGGTGTAGCTCTCACCAACCCAAACTCCCACACAGGCGTCAACCTGGAGGAAATTACACCTGTGTCATGTGCACATGACATAATAGTGGGGACCAGCCCCAAATACAAGGCTGGGCACCAGGAGGCCCAGAAGGTGAAGCTGCAGGCCCTTCTGACCTGAGGCACACCCTGGACCAACGCTGGGTTTGGGCAAAATATGCCCAGGTTGGGACTAGTGGTGTTCCAAATGCCCAGCCCCTGACGTCAAGCCAGGCGTTAAGACGAATGATCTACTGAATGAATGCTGACAGTTCAATTTGGTTTGTTGAGGAGCGGGGTTTCAAAACCTGTTCCATTTTTGGAATAACGCGCATGGGTCAAATCCAACTTCAATCGATCACTCAAGTAAAGTCAGTTTTGGCCTATTCAACCAACTCAGACAGCAGTGTTGCCCTATTGGTGAGTCAGTGTTTGAGCCCACTGTGGCATAACCCCTATTCAAGCTTAAATACATTTTTCCCAACCAACATTCCTCGTTGGTCAACTTCCCAAATAAACCTTTTCCTCATTTACATTATTTTAAATTTTATGATATTCCGAACGCTCCTATGTGTGAACCCAATGTGGAGGTCTCGCGCTCCATTACCCTTGCCATTGCAAGTACCTTACAGCTCTCCCCTAATGCACTATTTTGTTCGCCCAGGTTCTCTCCAACCTGGGTCACTTAGCCCTTTTGATATGTGCACTGCGTCGCCTTTACTGGTGTTTTTATTATAAAATTCGCAATTTTATGCCTAAGTTGTTATTGCTCCAGCACCCTCTGCTGGGCTCTAATCACTTTGGCTCTAACGGCTAGTTCCCTGGCGTTGGACTGGTGCACCATGTACTGCCACGCTGGGAACAGGAGAGTTATAGACACTCTCTTTACATTAGTCGACCAACCATTTTATTATGTGCAGGAATTTTTCTGTGTGGAACTTGTCTAAAGTGGAAACAGTGGCCGTCGGCTGTAGGCTTCAGCTATCATTAGCCGCACCACTGTTTCCTCTTTTTTCCTGAAGGTTGGAGCAACTTGGCGTTATTATGGTTGTCTCCAACTGGAAAGTATCCACCCTTCGTGTTTGTACCTGGTGGATTCAGATGCTTTGAGATCTAATAGTTGTGATTCATTGACTTTCTGCCAAAATGATCAATTTTCATTCCAAGAAATAAGTTTTACTTTGACAGCATGTTCAGACGATGCCACCGGAATTGGCACAGATGGGCCTGGGGGTGTTGGCCTTGGATAACATCGGGCATTCTGTTGAGGGTAAAGGAATAGGGTTGTTCACGTTCAAAATGCGTTTTATAATGAAAACCTGGTATATACCTCTGAATCATTTTGGCCCTCTCATGGCTCAGATTTGGACCCTATTTCTGTGTTTGGAATCACCCCAGAAAATCCCCGTTTGACCTCTTCCATGATTCACAGCACTCAGGAGGTTGAAAAAGAGCTGCGCCTACAATATGAAAATGTTTATGCACCCGCAGAAGGCATGGAGGGGTATCTGGCCTCAGTAGTGAGAGTGGCCAACTATCCCTCCCCCTTCTATGATTCCCAAACCTACCCTTATGGTTTGCTCAAGCATGATGAACTTTTAGGTGAGGTGGGGGCGTTTCTGCATTGAATAATCCCACTCTGGATACTTCCTCTTGTCTGATACCCTTACATCCTCTTTGTGGAAGTTCACCACAACCATTCTGGTGGATACCGGTGCCTCTAACAATCTTATGGACTAAGACCTTGCTGACCTTGAGTTGAGTTACTCACCAGGTGGTATGGTTAGAGGTGGGGCTTCTCAAGGTATCCCCACGCTGAACGTCGTGGGGTTGGTGGATAATCAGGTGGGCGCCTATCTTCTGTCTGACCAGTTTCAAGATATCAAGCACCTCTTGTTCCCCATTATTTTGGGGGTTGAGTGGTATAGAAAGTTTAACGTCTGGACTAATTTGAAAGAAAACACTCTATCCTTGTCTTTGGTAAATGGTCACCAGTTGATTGTTCCCTTGTCGGAGGATAAAGCCCAGGGTCCATTACCTCCCTGGCCAAATGTTCCCACTCCTTATCTTGCTCCTTTGCTGAAGCCATCCTCCTCCATGGGATTTTCCTTACCTTCCTGTTTGGAGGGTTTGGAATCCTCTTTTGATGCAGCATCCGCCAACGCACTCCCTGAGCACTCCTAGTTCAATTGTGACTTCAAGCTCACAGTGGATCTGGTGCGTATATTTTCCCTTATTTACCCATTGACTGTCCTGGAGGAAGAGGCGTTGGATGTGTGGGTGAAGGAACAGTTGGCCAAGGGTGCAATTTTTCAGCGTACCTTCCCTGTATGCTCCCCTCTACTCTTTGTGGATAAGTCTGATGGTACTTTACGCCCCTGCGTAGACTATGGTAACCTCAATAACGTTACTGTACCAGACCTCCATCCCATCCCTTTGGATTCTCAGATTGCACGCTATGTGGAGAAGGCGAAGGTCTTCTCCAAGCTGGATTGCCTCAATGCATTCAATCAGATCCAGAGAAAAAAGGGACAAGAGTGGTTGACCGCTTTACGCACCAGAAAAGAAATATTCCAGTTTTGGGTCATGCCCTTTGGGCTTAAGAATGCCCCTGCTATTTTTCAACACCGCATTGATGCAGCGTTGGGGGATCTGTTAGGGGTATGCGCGGTCGCCTACATGGATGATATCCTGGTGTTTTCCCCAGATCAGGAGTCTCATGCAGTCCAGCTTCTGCAAGTGGTGGAGAAGTTAAAGGCAGCCAGCCTTACATTGAAAATTTCAAAGTGTGAGTTCTTCAAGTCTCAGGTCACGTTTCTGGGCAACGTCGTGTTTTACCAGGGACACATGATAACTTCAGACAAGGAGAAGGCGATTTGTGAGTGGCCTACCCCCACCTCAGCAAGGAATTAAGGAGCTTTTTGGGGAAATGTACTTTTCTCAAAAGTTCACTCCCAATCTGTCTGAGGTGGCGGCTCCCTTATACAAGGATAGCGGTGCCAAGGTGCTTCAGTGGTCCCCCGTTTTGGAGGATGCTTTCCAAGCGGTGAAGTGCACCCTGTTGTCCACGACTGTTCTTTGCCATGTTGACCCTTCAAAGGAGTTAATTGTGTCAACTGATGCCTTCAACTTTGCCATAGCGGTCACCTTGCTACAAGTAGGCGAAGATGGATAGAGCATCTGATGGGATATTTTCTAAGAAAATGTCTTTGCCAGAGTTGAATTACGCCGTTTATGATTAGGAGTTATTGGCAGTGGTGGAGGCGCTGACTTATTGGTGTCACCACTTGAATGGCTCATCCCAACCTTTCCGGGTACATAAAGACCACCATGACTTGCTGTACTACCGCGCTCCTCATGTCTTAACCCCACGGCAGACCCGTTGGCATGAGACCCTTGCCCAATTTGCATTCACATATGATTTCACCAAGGGCAAGGATAATGGATTGGCGGATGCTTTGAGCCGCAACCCTGCTTTAGCGCCTGATCCCAAGGAGTTAGAAGTTCACAACACCCAGGTGATGATCCCTCCAAGTAAACTTCTGCCTCAACGATCCTCTCCCCTGGCCAACAAGCCAGCGCTTGCACCTCTGGAAAACGCGGAGGTATATAGTATGTTCAGGAAGGTCGTCCTTTCTCAGCCACTGGCAGCGGAATATACTACATTACTTGCTAAGTGTGAGTTGAATCAAGAGAATCTCGCTAGGGGCTATCACATGAAGGATGAGATGGTGTGGTTTCAGGGGCGCCTATGGGTTCCTGCTGGACCACTTCGCCTGGAATTCATCCGGGACCATCAAGATGGACTTACCATTGGTTATCCTGGTAAAGCGAGGACATTAGAGTTAATCTGGCGCACATACAATTGGAAGGGCTTGCCTGCTCAGGTGGGGCGGTACTGTAAGGAATTTTTAGTCTGCAACCAAATGAAGCCAAATTGTCAACCTTTAGCGGGGTTGTTGGTACCTGTCCAGAAAACTGAAGGGTCCTGGACTTCCCTATTGGTGGATTTTATTGTAGAACTACCTGTCTCAGATGGTTATGATGCCATCATGGTGGTGGTGGACCAGTTTACAAATTTCGCCCACTTCATTCCGTGCAGAACTACAATAACCGCGGCTGAGATGGCCAGGCTTTTTGTCATGCATGTGTTTGCGCTCCATAGAGTTCCCCAAGAGATTATCAGTGACTGGGGACCCAGTTTACCTCTGTCTTTTGGGAAGAGCTGTGTAAGACTATCCAAATTTGCCCTTGCCATTCGACTGCCTATCACCCACAATCAGATGGGAAGACTGAACGAGTGAATCAGTGCTTGGAGCAGTTCCTATGGTGTTAAACCGCCTCAGATCATTCAGATTGGGCTTCTCACCTTCCAATGGCTCAGTTTAGCTACAATAATACCTTGCACTCCTCGATCAGTTGTTCCCCATTTTTCTCCAGCCATGGCTTTAAAACCGCCTTTAACATGGAGCCCAGCTGTAGGTCTAAGGTTGAAGCGGTGGTGGACTTTACCAAGACAATAAAGAAGGTCCACCAGGGAGTTTCCACAAGCTTGGAGGCGGCAATACAGGTGTATAAAGAGAACGCTGATGGGAAGCGCCGAGTGGGTCCTGCGTACAAGGAAGGGGATCTTGTGATGCTTGATGCTCATAACATCCCTATCAAGCAGCCATGCAAGAAGCTAGGACCTAAGAGGATTGGCCCTTTTTCGCGTTGTTAGAAAGGTGGGCCATGCCTCATACCAGCTAGATCTTCCCCTTCATTTCATATCTTCTTGGTGTTTCATAAGGGCAAACTCACGTTGTTTGAAGGCCCCCACCAGAGACTCCCAAGGCCTATCTCGTGGATGGAGCACCAGAGTGGGAAGTGGAAGAAATAGTTGCCTCACGCCGCGTTAGAAGACTTGAGTACCTGGTATCCTGGAGGGGCTTTGAAACTGCAGAGAACAGTTGGGTTCCAGCGCGCAACTGTGTGCATGCCCAAGATCTGATTGACGCCTTCCACCAGCGTTTTCCCCAGGCTGCTGGATCCCAACCTAAACCGACTGTTACCGCCATGAAGTTGGCCCCTGCCCACAAGAACTTTTCCCTTGTGCAAGCCCCTGGAGGGGGGGTTGAGCCCCATTAGGAGGAGAGGGTAATGTCATGTGCACATGACATAATAGTGGGGACTAACCCCAAAAACAAGGCTGGGCGCCAGGAGGCCCAGAAGGTGAAGCTGAAGGCCCTTCCTGACCTGAGGCACACCCTGGACCAACGCTGGGTTCAGGCAAAATATGCTCAGGTTGGGACTAGTGGTGTGCCAAATGCCCAGCCCCTGACGTCAAGCCAGGCGTTAAGACGAATGATCTACTGAATGAATGCTGACAGTTCAATTTGGTTTGTTGAGGAGCGGGGTTTCAAAACCTGTTCCATTTTTGGAATAACGCGCATGGGTCAAATCCAACTTCAATCGATCACTCAAGTAAAGTCAGTTTTGGCCTATTCAACCAACTCAGACAGCAGTGTTGCCCTATTGGTGAGTCAGTGTTTGAGCCCACTGTGGCATAACCCCTATTCAAGCTTAAATACATTTTCCCCAACCAACATTCCTCGTTGGTCAACTTCCCAAATAAACCTTTTCCTCATTTACATTATTTTAAATTTTTATAATATTCCGAACGCTCCTATGTGTGAACCCAATGAGGAGGTCTCGCGCTCCATTACCTTGCCATTGCAAGTACCTTGCAGCTCTCCCCTAATGCACTATTTTGTTCGCCCAGGTTCTCTCCAACCTGGGTCACTTAGCCCCTTTTGATATGTGCACTGCGTCGCCTTTACTGGTGTTTTTATTATAAAATTCGCAATTTTATGCCTAAGTTGTTATTGCTCCAGCACCCTCTGCTGGGCTCTAATCACTTTGGCTCTAACGGCTAGTTCCCTGGCGTTGGACTGGTGCACCATGTACTGCCACGCTGGGAACAGGAGAGTTATAGACACTCTCCTTACAACCTGGAAAACATAAAATGCCCAAAAAATTTGATTGGGTTGAACATGAGGCCATGAACCCAAAATTTGCAACCCCATTCATAGTGGATCCCATCAAAACCTGGGCAGATTTCAAAAAATGAACTAATAAATAAAACTTGCCATCTCACCTCACATAATTACACCGCTGATACAGCCTCAATCAGGCGCAACTTGGAGGAACTGGACCAACTCAAGCTCAACACCCTGAAGTCCAGCTATAGCCCCAACTGGGGGCGCAAATAGGCGGAACTATCCACCCACCTTATTGACCTCATCTTTGAACACCAGCATAGAATCAAAGTATCAAGAAAGATGAGTTCATAAAAGAAGGCGAAACCTGATCAACATATTGCTTCTTCCAATTCCACTCCTACAACCAGACCACATGCACAAAGGTCTACAAAGATGATGGCACCGTGGCAACTGACCCAGCGTAGATCAAGGAAGAAGTACAAATGTTACTACACTGAACTATATTGTGAAACCCCAACTGACCCCAAAAGAATTAAAGATTTTATACACAACGCCGGAATACAATGCATACTGCTGGACTATAACCTTCTAAACCTAATCACACAGGAGGAGCTCTGGGACACAGTCCGCGGTGCACCACATAGGAAATGTCAGGACCTGATGGGATACCTTACAAATTCTACAAAAATACTATAAGCAAATTGCCCCCATCCTCTTGGCATCAATGAACCAGTGCCTTCTGGAGACACGCCTCCTACCTAGTGGCCAGAACTCTTATGTCATAGCCCTGTTTAAGAAGGGTGACAAACTGGACCTGGCCAACTGGCGCCCAATTGCACTCTCTAACACTGATACAAAACTACTTACAAAAATATTAGCAACCAGATTAGGCACAATAGCCTCCAAAGTCCTGTCACCCAATCAATTTGGGTTCATACCAGGGCGCTCAATATTGACCCATATACACTCCGTCGCCAACATATGTCAGTCCAAAGCAACTGGAGCCCTGGTATTCCTAGGTCAGGAGAAGTTTTATGACCGCATTAGCTGGCCATACCTGAAGGAATGCCTATGCGCCTTTAAACTCCCACCCAGATCCATAAACTGGGCGATGCTCCTTACAGAATCTGCATCCATAGCTGTATGTGGCCCTGGCTTTCTAACTAACAAGATCACACCACAGAGAGGGCTCAAAGAAGAGAAACCTTCTCATCCCACTGCTGTATAAATTCAGTTTTGACCCACTCCTTCACGTCGCTGACTCACGCCTTATGGGCTTAACCGCACAAGGCGAGCCAACAGTCAAGATACTAGCCTTTTTGGATGAATGTGTGACAGGTATAGCTAACAAAAATGATGCCCAACAGTTGGAATGCACCCTAGAGGAATCCTCCATTGTGAGCAACGCGTCGCTCAACAAAAGGAAAACAGAATTAATCCTCCTAGGCAAGTACACTAACAACTGGGCCACAACACCCAAACCTCACAGCCCACACGAAGGAACAATTCACTCATGCTACCCTTCGCATCACCTCCTACAACCAACCATGTCTGCCACCTTGGGATATGGCTGGAAACAGGGGGTATGCCAATGAGACACTTTAGAACAATCTACTACAGCGGGTGTCCAACTGCATCTCTTCCCTCAAGGGAAGATCCCCAGGACTAACGGGGTGAGCAACAGTTGCCAACTCACTCATCCTCCCAATGCTGTGGTTCCCTGCACATGCAATCTCCTTCTCGCCTACATTCATATCCTCAATCCACGCACTTATCCAAGGATGGTTGTGGCCTGGGTCACAGCCACCTGTATGGGTGGAAACACACTTCAGCTCACGCTCCAGCAAAGCATGGGCCTAATAGACTTTGAAATCCAAGCCAAATGTATATTGGGCGCCTGGATAAAGGAAGTACTATCCCCAGACCTCCCACAACAACACTAGTCTAGAGCGGCGAGGGCCAATTTTTCACAGGCGCTCAAAATATCCAACACACACAATCCGTCCATCCTGCTCACATACCTTGCAAACCGCCCCAATGCAGCAGACCCACATGGAACCTCCTCACTTTAAACGCTTTCTCCGCACCATTTGGCAATTGGGGTGGCCGTCACTCTCACAGGCACTAGTCAGGGAAGGGAAAGGCCCAGAGCTCACTTCACGATAAATAAACCAAAGGACCACCCCCAGAGGGACACACACAACGCGACCCTATTCATGGTGAGAATCGACTACCTTGATGCTTTACACATCCCATAAAATCTCACAACTCAGAAGGCAATATGGAGGCTAGCGCATCATCCACTACTCCAGCCAAGGGTAAGAGCTAACACCTGGCGTTGCCTCAGAAGAGCCTAAAGAACAGCAGATCGTTCCAACTCTCTTCATGAAATGTGCGCAGTATGTGGAGGGGGTGGCACCTTGCACTACCGCCTAGAAGCATTCCCCCATCTAGAGCCATATTGCGGGAAGTTGCGCGTCTGTTAAGAACCCAAAATGACCAGGAGCTGTCAATCTCCAGAAGCTCCATTGCACTCCAACTTGAATCTCTAATACCGCCCACACTCTGATCCCTGATAGTTGCCATTGAAATGTAAAAATTTCACACCATAGCACTGGATGCCTTCAAGGAAACTATGCCCACCATCCGTGGGACAATCAGCAGATTTCACCTACACCTACTGGAACACTTTCAAGCTTGGCTTTACAGATACATGAGGCTGAAGCAACAACAACTTGTTAAATCATAGTACCCAGTCTGGTTTCTGCATACAGACCCCTTCCTCCACACCTGCTCCATAACAGGGGATACTCCTTCAGAGTAAGGCATTCAACTCCTTTATACCTGGAGGTACTGTTGACAACAGGGGTAGCTCATCTACTCTGGGGTGCCTAAATCTTGCTATACTTTACCTCCCCTATCCCATTACATATATTGGTATTTTCCATCCCCTGTCAGCTTACCTCAGTTAAATAAAATGTCCTTTGTACCTGCATACAGCAGAGGAGGAGGATGCTCTCAATGCAAGGTTGGATGACATGTTTAAGAAAAGGGTGGTTGTTCAAAGAGACATTACTAGTTGATTCTCCCATCGTTTTTGCCAAGAAGGCCATTGGTTCCCTTTGTCCCTGAGTGGATTATGTTCACCTAAATAAAATCACAGTCCATGATCCCTACCCTTTGCCACTGGAGCAGACTATTGGTCAAGTGATTGCTAAGTCCGTGTGTTCTCTAAACTTGATCTTGTTAATGCTTTTAATCAAATTTGGGTGATGGAAGGTTAGGAATGGCTTACTGCTATCCAAAAAAGAGGGTACTTTCCAATTATAAGTAATGCCCTTTGGGTTAAATAATGGACCGGACACATTCCAAAGAGTGATCAATAGTGTGCTGGGTGACCTCCGATTCACTTACAAAGTTGCATACATTGACAATATTTGGTTCACTCCCTGACTCCCAAACAACACGCAAAAGACTTGGAAGTGGTAGTGGATGCCTTGCACAAGGCGGGTCTGTTTGTCAAGCCATCAAAATACAAGTTTTATAGAGAGGGGTTATCTTTTTGGGCAACCTTGTCTTAAAAGATGGGTACACTGTTCCATCCAACAAGTTGGACGCCATCCGAAAATGACCAACTTTAACAACCCAAAAGCAATTGAGAAGCTTTTTGTTCACTAGCATTTTTTTGAAGAAATTTTCCCAACCCTATCCCAGTTAGCTGCTCCACTTCATCTACTCACGGGTAAGAATGGTCCCTTTTGTTAGACACCCAAGTGCCAGCAGGCATTTGAGTCAGTTAAAGAGGTGTTCTTATTACCCTCCATCCTAAAACACGCAGACCCCTCCAAACTCTGTTGTTGCTTGTGATGCCTTATATGTTGCGGTTGGGGCTGCCTTGCTTCAGGAGCTTGATGGGTAGAACATCTGGTCGCCTATTTTCCTACAAGTTCTATCCTACTGAACAATATTGGGCCATCTACAATAAGGAGTTGGAAGCCGTCACATGGGCCTTGACTCATTGACGGTATCTGTTACAAGGTGCCTCACATGAGTTAACAGTGTGTACAGATCAACGAGTCCTTCTGTATTTTTGTAAGCCACAGAAGTTGGCACATAGGCAGGCTCAAACCTACCGAAATTTTATGTAGTTTCAACTTTAAATACAAGTTTGTAAAAGGTGCGTTAAATGTACTCCCTGGTTTTCTTAGTCATAACCCTGCTCATTGCCTCACGGACTCAGATGAAGCAGATCTGGTCACCATGATTCCCACCACTCAAATCTTGTCCATTGTACCTCCCATGGTCTCTTCAGTGAACTTAGCTCCTGGTGCGCCTCTTCTTTCACAGGTCTTAGCAGCCCAAATAACCTGTCTCAAAGGCGTGGAGCTTCTGGAATGAATGCCCTTCCATATCATAAACATTCCCTATATTACTTGGTAGAGGGTCTTATTCATTTTCAGTCACGGGTGTGGGTTCCTCCTCTTCTTAGAGCCAAAGTGTTTCAAGCTCATCACAATTCCCCACAGTTGGCCATCTGAGTAATAAGAAATGTATCGACTTGATTAAGCATACCTATAATTGGACGGGCTTGTCAAAAAAGTACCATTCTGGATTGCCAATTGTGTTACCTGCCTGCGGGCCAAGTCAGATCAATCAGGAAGGAATGGTCTCCTTCACCCTTTACAACAGGTTGAGGGTTTAAGGACATCAGTTCCGTGGATTTTATTGTCAAACTTTCCTGTTCTAACAGGTTTACTGTGGTGATGGTGGTGGTTGTCTGTTTTACAAAATTTGCCTAATTTATCCCATGCTCTTCCACCATTTCTTCAGAGGAAACTGCCCGTCTCTTCATGCACCATGTGTTTTCTATGTTTGGTCTCCCGCAGGAGATTATCAGCAACCTTGGGCCCCAGTTTACAGCGCGGTTCTGGATTGAGCTTTTGTTGATCTTGAAAATTACACCCTTTCAATCCACAGCATATCATCCCCAGTCCAATAGACAGACTGAGCGTGTTAATCAGATCTTGGAACAGTACTTGCGCTGCTATGCTTTGGCTGCTCAGGATATCGAAGACAATGACCTTCCTCTCACTCAATTTGCCTATAATAATGGAATGCATGATTCTACGGGTTTTCCCCATATGAAGAAACCCTAGGGTACAAACCCTCATTTTCAATTAGTCCATGTCTGCGGCCAGAGGTCCCATTTTCCGCGGATCATGAAGAGCACATTCAGTCTACCTGTCTTTGGTGTGGGAGCATCTTACTAAGGCTATCAGTGACTACAGGCAGTTTTCAGATTGGAAGCGGCTTCCTGCCCATAGAATTATGGTAGGTTCATATGTCATGCTCAATATGCGTCATTTGAGGATGCATGTACCTTCACAGAAGTTTGCAAGCAAGCGTTTGGGTCCCCACTTGGTGGAGGAGGATTTGGGTAATGGCGCTTTCTGGTAAAGTTGCCTTCTCACTAGAAGCAACATCCAGTCTTCCACATATCTCAGCTGTACCACGTTCAAGGGGACAATCCCCTCATATCCTGAGCTGATAGTGATTGATGATGTGGAGGAGGCCAAAGTGGAGGGCATTTTAGCATTCCGCTGATCCAAGAGGTCAGTTCAATATCTCATCTCTTGGAAGGATTATCCAGCCTATGCGAACAGTTGGGTCAAGGCCCAAGATTGTTCAAACTGCATGGAACTGGTCGAGGCTTTTTACATGTCCCACCTGATGCTCCCCATTCCCCCTCAAAAGTTTCTACTTTAATGGCAATCAAGTTTCCAAGGCTCTCAAAAATGTAGCTCTCATGCATTTTCCTGATGGTGCCCCCCTTTTGCAAAAGGAAAAGGTAATGTAAGTCTAGGGGAGCGACCCCTATGCTTAACCCATGCAGTTTTACCATTTCCTAATAAAAAGGGTCTAAAGAGGGCAGCTGTATCTCTCATCACACAGGGTAAACTCTCCCATGTGGCAAAAGAACTCTGGGTAACATCTATCTCACTGAAAAATTCCTCCCCTGTCCCCATGCTTGCTTCAGCCAAATTTTTATTTATTTAACTGAGGTAAGCCGACCAGGGGACAGACATTACTGAATATATGTGAAACTAAGAAAATAACTAACAAATATAAAAATTGGGCACCCCAGGGTACTCAAGTTACCCCTGTTGCCATCGGGACTGCCAGGTATGGGGGTTGGTGCACTACTCCAAGGAGGTTTCCCCTGCTATGGAGCAGGTGTGAAGGAAAGGGTCTGTGTGGAGGAACCAGAGTGGGAACCGTGATTCTATGAGCGCTTTTTGTCTTGGTCTCATATATCCATAGAGCCAGGCTTGGAAGTGCTCTAGTAAGTGGACATGGAATCTGTTAATAATCCCATGAATGGTTGGGACCGTGCCCTTGAACGCATCTAATGCAATTGTGTGTATTGTCCATATTGCAATGGGTATTATTAGGGAGTGGAGGGTAGATGGAATTGGTGACTCAATCTCAAGCGCAAAGATACTTTTTGATATTGAGAATTACTGTTCATTTTGAATCTTGAGCAGGCGTGCGACTTCCTGCCATATAGCTTTGGTTGGGAGGCATGTTTCTAGGCGGTGATGTAGGGATCCCTCTCCTCCACATACTGCACATGTTTTGTGGAGGGAGTTGGAGCGGTACGCCGTCCTATAGGTCCTTCTCAAACAGCGCCAGGCGTTTGCTCTTATCCTTGGCTGTAGGAGTGGGTGATGTGTCATTTTCCACATTGCTTTCTGTGTGGTTAAATCATAGGGAATGTCCAGCATATCTAGGTATTCTATCCTAGCTATGCTTGGGGTTGTTGCGAGCATATCCCTCTGGGAGTGGTTTTCTGGGTTTCTTAATTTGAATTGGGGGCTGGGTCGTCCCCTTCCCTATATAGTACCCATGTTCTCTATGGTCCATCCCTTACGGCGGATAGTTCAGAGGATATGTTTGAAATGAGGGGAGGTTCCATGCGGACCTGTTGCAGTAGGGTGCTTGGCAAGGTATGAAAGTAGTCTGGGTGGACTATGTGGGTTGGTTAATTTGAGCATCTGTGCAAAGTTAGTCCTTGCTGCTCTGGACCAATGTTGTTGTGGGAGGTCTGGAGCAAGGATTTCCTTTATCCAGGTACCTAGGATGTGTTTGGCATGGCTCTCAAAATCTATTTTTCCCATGCCTCCGCTTGAGCGTGGGCCAAATAGTGTTTTCATCCGTATAGGAGGGTGAGAGCCAGGCCACAGCCAGCCCTGGATAAGCGCGCGAATTGAGGTTATAAAGGTAGGTGAGAAGGCTATCACATGGGCCTGGTACCACAGTATCGGGAGGATTAGCGAGTTAGAAACTGTAACTCGTCCTGTTAGTCCTGGGGGTTCTCCCTTGAGGAGGCTACGCGTTTGGATACCCGTTGTAACAGGTTACTTTCCATTGTCTCATTAGCATATCCCCCTGATTCTAGCCAGATTCCAAGGTGTCGGACAGGAGTGGTGGTGGGAGGTGTTGCAAAGGGTAAAATGACTGGATTTCTTTCTTCTAGTGTTGGTGTGAGGCTCTGATGTTGTGGCCCAATTGTTTGTGTATTTGCCTAAGAGGATGATTTCTGTCTTCCTTTTGTTGAGCGATGCATTGCTCACCTTGGAGTATTCCTCTAGAGTGTGTTCCAGCTGTCAGGCATCTTCATTGTTTGCTATACCTGCTACGCAGTCATCTGCAAAGGCCAGTATCTTGACTGTTGGTTGTCCTTGTGCGGTTATCCCCATGAGACGTGAGTCAGTTACTCAGAGGAGCGGGTCAAAGCTGAAATTGTATAGCAGTGGGCTGAGGGGACTCCCTTGTTTGAGCCCTCTGTGTGGTTTGATATTGTTTGTTAGGAATCCAGGACCGCATACAGCCATGGTTGCAGATTATGTTAGGAGCATCGCCCATTTTATGAACCTTGGTGGGAGTTTGAAGGCATGTAGACATTCTTTTAGGTATGGCCAGCTAACATGGTCATACGCCTTTTCCTGATCCAAGAAGACCAGGGCACCAGTTGCTTTGGATTGGCAAATGTTTGCAACAGGGTGTATGTTGTTCCAAATTGAACGCCCTGGTATAAGCCCAAACTGGTTGGGTGATAGGACGTCAGATGCAATTGCGCCTAATCTAGCTGCTAAAATTTTTGTTAGAATTTTTGTATCAGTGTTGGAGAGTGCAATTGGGCGCCAGTTGGCCAGGTCCAACTTGTCACCCTTTTTAAACAAGGTTATAACGTAGGATTCATGGCCTCCTGGTAATAGGCGTGTTTCCAACAAACTCTGGTTCATTGACGCCAATAGGAGGGGGGCGATTTGTTGAAAATATTTTTGTAAAATTCGTAGGGTATCCCATCAGGCCCTGGGATTTCCTACGTGGTGCACCGCGAATTGTTTACCAAAGCTCCTCCCATGTAATAAGGGATAGTATATTGTAATTTGGTGATGTACTTTGTATCTTGGCAGTTTGAATAAATTCTTTAATTTTTTGTGGATCTGTTGGCATATCGCGATATAATTCGGTGTAATAGTGGTGTACTTCCGCCTTGATCTCCTCAGGGTCAGTTGCCATGGTGCCGTTGGTCTTGCGGACCTGTGTGCACATGGGCTGGTTTCTGCGGGAGTGGAATTGGCAGAAAAAGTATGTCAAACAGGTTTGCCTTCCTTTATGAATTTACCTTTGTTTGATACTTTGATTCTGTGTTGGTGTTCAAAAATGAGATTGTTAAGTTGGGCTGAAATTTCTGCCCATTTGCATCCCCAATTAGGGCTATAGCCAGATCTCAGAGTATTTATTTCCAGGTGGTCTAGTTCTGCCAAGGTACACTTGATTGTGGCTGTGTCCGCGGTGTACTTGCGTGATGCAATATGTTGGGTTTTGTTTATTTAATCTTTTTTGAAATTTTCCCATGTTCTGATGGGATCTGAAGTGAATGGGGCTGTGAATTCTAAGTTGTAGCCTTGTTTTCAACCCAGTCAGATATCTCAGGCAATTTTATATTTTTTGGGTGAATCTTTCTCCAAGGCGACACCTGTGTGTGGGATTGGGTTGGCGCTAACTGCACCATAACTAATCTGTGATCAGAAAAATTGATCTTTTTTGTTGTAAATTTGGAGATTCTTGAGTGGTGGGATTGTGGGATGAGGATGTGGTCAATATGAATCATTGATATGAGCAGTCCCTTGCATATGTTGGGTCTCGTCATGTGGGGAAGGATTGGTGAATTGGGGGGAAGAGCATCCTGTAAGCCAAGAGATGCTTTCATTGTGCATTATTCATGTGTCCAGATGGGTATCCCCTGGGATTAGGCCATCGATCTGTGTTGGGGTTATCCCAGCAGTTGAAATCGCATAACATGATGATATTTGGTGGGAGGGTGAGAGTAGAAATTTTTTCAAAAAATTGTTTTCTCTCAGTTGCAGTGCATGGTGCATAGATACATGCTAACAAAATTATTTCATCTTGGCATGTGATTGTTGCTACCAGGACTCAACCATGCAAGTGTGATGATGAATTTGTAATTTTAAATTTTTTGTTGTTTTGGACTATCACCCCACAGTGAGACGTCCATACTGATTGTGATGGTGTGACCCTGGTTGGCCAGGATTCTTCTTCCCCTTGTAGGCAGTGGGTTTCTTGGATGGCCAAGATGTCTACAAGAGGTTTTTACAGGAATGACAGCTTTTTGGCTTGGGACATATGAGCCCTGGCTCCCGCGATGTTTAACGTCCCTATTGACACTGAGGTGTCTGCGGCGCCTCAGGAGCGGTTGGGAGGACCTCTGGCCCTATCCCACTGCAGCTCATTTTGGCCATGCTCCACATCTGTACTCCAACTCTTTCACTGCCATTGTTGGTTCCCTTGATCTGACCTAATGATTCAAGGGAATTGCGGTTTTTTGCAAATGCATCAACTTTTCCTGCACAGATCTCATGTTGATTTGATGCGGGTTGTTGATTGGATTTTATATTTTGAGGTTCAACTTTATTGCATTGTGCACCGCATTTTCACCCAAATTGTGGTTGCATTGTTTCTCAGTATGTGCATAACTGATGACGCTTTGTGGCTCAGTCTGGTTACTGTGAAAATTTTTGACCTGGGCATATTGTTCTGATTTGGTTGGTTCAGTGAATATCCAAAATATCCTCCCAAATTTGTCTGTGGTTAATGGCGGATTCCGCGTGTGCCGCCGCTTCAGCCGCTGCTCTCTTGCGGGCTTTTTATGCTGCTTTACGCTGTTTACTTGTAACTGGGTCCACGATAGAGTATAATCCATCTTCACCCCAGCGGAATGGGTGGTGGCCATCAGTCATTTTGGTGAAGTTTTCATTATCTTTGTCCATAGCTTCTTCACAAAAGTTATTTTCCATTAAGCCCTCTTTTACAGGGCATGCATGTTCCTTGTGGCCCAGTGAGCCACAGTGGTTGCAAATGGGTGGTGCGAGTTCTGGTGTAACTTGGAATGCAGCTGACTGGCCATCATCTGCAAAGTGAAATTCTGCTGCGCGTGGAATTTTGGATAAATCCTCTTCCACTTCTGGGAAGGGTTGATTACAGCGATAGCTTTGCCCATGCACAGGTCGGGCATTAAGCAAAATCGCTGTAATTTGAGTTGTTGGATTTCTCCGTAGGCCACAAGACCTTTGCGGAGCTCCTCCTCAATTACCTTGTGAGGAAGGTTGGTGGGGAGTGAGTCAAAGGAGATGAACAAAGTTCTCGCTTTGTTCCATCTGGTGTGCGCAGTGCGCACAATTTTTTTGCCCTTTGGGAGGGCAATTTCCACGCAGATTTTGCTGTGGCATCGGCTTCATCAGCTGTTTCAAAACCAATATTGATCCAGCTGCAGCCCATGTTGTTGGTGGCTATGTACACCGCGTGAGGGAAAAGTGAGGGCTGTTCCTCACATGTTTTCTCCCACAGGGTCAGTGACTCATCCCCAAGGAAGAGTCTGATCCCATGTTCCACCTTTGACAAAGGTTGGTTGAATTGAATGTACATGTATTGTGCATGCTTTACAGTAAATACCATAAAACCTAGATGGTGTCTGAGTTCGCAATTTTTTTATGGCTTGGGTTCCTGGTCCCCATCCAGGGCGTTTCTTGCCCTTAGTTGCACCGTTAAGCGCACCGCTTGCCGCGACACTCACCCATGTTGTATTATTTTTGTTATTAAAGTCGCCCATCTTTCCTGTGTGTGATTATCCGAATTTGCTGTTTGAATCAAATTGTAGTAACTAAAGTGATTGTTACGAGAAAGAAAAGCTGCTTCAGCCAAATCAGTATGGCAAATTGAGCTATTTTTGTGCACTAATCATTGGTAACCACCACCCCATGAGCTGGAAGGACTTTATGAATTCAATGGTGTTGAGCCCTTGAAATCAAAGTCAAAATGTCTTATTATCTCAGTAATGAGGCCTGACGGGCTCATACATCTGGTAGATGCAGAATTAAGTGGCAAATCCTCAGTAACACTCAACAATGGCATTGGGTCATTGAAAAATGTCTTTGGTTCAAAACTTGCTCTAAAATCTACAGGGATAAAAACCAACAAACGTGTAACTCATAGTTGGAATGAGACAAGCAATGAATTATCAGGTGAAATTGATGATGGCATCGAGCCATTGGGCAGTGAGGTTGCCAACTCTGAACTCCCCTAAAATTGTTGGTGACCAAGCCTGATGAGTATGTACCTCCATCAGGGACTGTTGCTGATAGCTTGAAACCCTCGTTTCAAAAATCTGTATTTCCAATTGATGGTACCCACTTAACCAAATGAACGCCCCAGCGACTGGGCACAGGCGGGTTGGCCATCCTAAACCTATTTCTGACCTGTTGGGACTGCCCCTATGTGGGGTGGCCCTGGGGGATTCTCATTGCCCATTGAGCCAGATGGCATTGTGCTAACTGATGGAAACGCATTAAAGACTCAAGTCAGGCGTTTGTGGTCAAACTGATAGTGACTCAGCTGGCCGCCAATTCCTTTGATATCAGTTCAAGATAAAATAGTTTTTCCCTCCCTCAAAAATTTGCCAGGTTAGATAAAAATGTGAGGTTATGATCCCATGCTTTGACAAGTTGTCCCAAATTAAAACTATTTAATCAGTTGCATCACACCCAGAAATTGTTGATCAATTTCTTAAAATTCACTTTACAATAAAAATCCTCTTGAGTTCCCAAATTTTTATATTAACTTCAAAATTTTCTTGCTGAGGTTCTGATAGCACTAACATTGTGGCTCATAGGTTCCTACATTGGCTGGGCAATACCAGTTATAATAGTCACAATAACTCCCTCCATAGTAGGGCTAAAAACTTTTCTCTCTCGTTGCAATAACTTTTGCAACTTATTAAATTCAAGTCTGATTCTAGTTTGATAATCTCACAGAGGAGATTAGTCTGCGCTCATGTCAGGGAGCAGTTGGTCAAGTAAGGTAAGAGGAGCAGGTGGTAGGCCCGCGGCCTCAAATGTTTGAAAACGCCCCAGAGAAACCAGCAGAATAGAAAAAAATAATAAACAACTGGTGGTCACTATTTCCCCAGAAATCCTCGCTTGGCAAGCATGATGCAACCAGTACATTAACACGCCGCACTCCCAACCACTCTCGTCATTGTAATACAGAGTCTGTGTGATTCTCAACATCCAACAAACAGCTTTATGGGAAAATTTTGTGGGGATGTGCACACTTTTTCCCGACTGCAGTGTATGTCACACCTCACTCCATGTCATTCAGTTGGCTGGACCTCAGTTTCAAAAACAAGGAGGCAGCAGATGAAGCTGCTGTGGTGCGTGTAGTGATTGACCTCCCCAAAGGGCAACGGGTCATTGAAACCAAATGCAATAGATGGACAAAATCCAACCAAATTTTCCTCACATTTGACTTTTTGCCTACTATGGTAAAACATGACATTTTGGAACAGCACCTGAAAGATGGTCTCACCGTATATGGCGAAATACAATCTTTTGAGATGCAACGATTTACACTGATGCCACGCCTGTGCACCGGCAAAGCCATTGCAGTTCTGACCCCAACTGAGGAGATTGCGAGGGACCTAACCCAGATCCCGCACTCCACATAGATCAATATTGAAGGGCATACCACCCACCCTTTCTGGGTAACCGTGGACAGCGCGCCCCCCATCTGCACCCACTGTGACGCGTTTGGCCATAAGGCACATGCATGCCCCACCTTTGAGGGCATCACATTCCAAGAGCACCCCTCAGCGGCCATGGCCAGCAGAGAGGCACACTATGAACCAACTGCAAGCACCAAAGAAGCTTTCCCGTGGGGAGCACAAGGCTGCTACCTACTGGTAAAACCTATTTCTCCACAAGAGCAGAAGAAGGCCAAGCAGGCCCGCAGGGCCACGGCCAAGGAAGCGGCCAAGGTCACCACTGCTATCCCACACTCCCAACGCCAGGAGGACATTGAAACCTTCATGGTGGAAACAACTTGGGAATCCCTCAACTAATAAGATTGGGAAGCCCATGCCAATTGGGCCACCCAATCTGAGGATCTGATGGGTGACTCGATCTCACCTAATCTTTGCAACCAAGCTCTGGTTGAAACCAACTTGGGGTCCAACCTACCTGAAAATTTTTTTTCATCCCAATTGATGGTGCACCAAACTCATCCACACTGCAAAAAAGTTGTTTGACGTCGGGGAAACAAAAAGCGAAAGCAAAAGCATTTTGAACCTTTCTGCTAAAATTAACAAAACTACCAATAGTGTTGCTGCAAACACCCACACTGCCGTGAAGGCCCATGGGGATCTAGAGGAGGCTAGTGGGCCCGGGTGCCTACCCCCTTGCACCTAAGGTGCAATGGGGGAAACCTTCACTTTAGGGACGTTGAATATTGCCAGACTCAAGGCCTCGCCGTCCCAGGCTAGGAAACTGAGTTTTTTACAAAAAAATATCCTGTGGATATCCTGGCCATCCAGGAGTCCCACTGTCCATGAGGTTCTGAGGACGCTTGGAAAACCATGCTCCTCCCATCCCATCCTTTTGGTCAGAGCACTGTGGGGTGCTAGTTCAGAAAAACAATTTTAATAAATTTTTATCGTCAGAATTTTTCCTCAATGGCTGAGTCCTTGTTATCACTTTCTCGTGGGCTGATGTGGCACATACTATTGTCAACATCTATGCCCCAATCTGTGCACAAGAGCATTGAGAATTTTTCTCATCAGTCAAATCCCTCCCGCAACCCCAGACCCTTTTGTAGTTGGTGACATGAACTGTTGGCTAAGCACACTCATGGACCATTGGCCTTCCTCCTCCCACGCCCCCCAGGGTCACATAGAACTTCGCGTTCTAAAGGCCACCCTTGGGTTAATGGATGTGCTGCTGCAGCAAGCCCCGTTGCTCAAAAACATGACGCGCCCCACATCCACAACAGTCAACTAAGGTTCATGACCCACATCGACCTTCTCCTTATGCTGGCGAAATTCCAACCTCACATTTCCCACTTCCAAACAACAAAAATTGAATTCTCTGACCACTGGCTGGTCTCGATAACCTACCACCTACCTGTCACAGTGGCTAAGGCCCCACATTGGTGCAAACTCTGCTCTCCTGAACTTGCATTGCCAGGATTTTCCACTTGGGTGGAATCAGCAACTTTGGCAAAAGCGTTTGTTACACCATTTTGCGCGGACCCCATCTCCACATGGTCAGCCTTCAAAGAGGATACCATCCACCACTCTCACCATCTCTCCTCCTGACGCTCATGAGCCACATCAGCCATCATTTCGCGCGCTCTGGAAGAGTTGGCACACCTGGAGTCCAACATCCCAGCTACAGGCTACAGCCCTGCATGGGGCCAGAAGTGGGCGGAAGCAGCCGCCCACCTCAACTCGATCAAAAGGCAACGCAAACATTGGGTTTGTGTTCAGTACAGGGCTAAACGCATTACAGAGGGTGACAAGTGCACTGCACATTTTTTTAAAATTTTTTTTGCAACATGTCAGAGCGTGACCTGCACACAGGTGCAAAGATTAGATGATTCTGTCATGGATACGCCAGCCAAAGTGGCAATCAAGATACAAAAAGTATTACTCCAAGTTATACCAATCCAATCCAGTTCAGCCAGCTGAAGTGGCGAAATTTTTTGACCAAACCCACATCTGCACCGTTTCCCAATACCCATAAAATGAATTTGATTACTCCGAATGAACTATGGACAGCCATCCGCGGTGCACCAAATCAGAAATGCCCAGGCCCAGATGGCATTCCATATGAATTCTATAAAAAGTACTCAAATATATATCCCCACTGCTGCTTGCCTCACTTAACCAGAGCCTTCTGGAAACGCGCCTCCTACCAGGAGGACAAGAGGCCTTCACTGTCACACTCTTCAAGAAAGGGGACAAGCTAGACTTAGCCAACTGGCGCCCCATCTCTTTAACTAACACGGATACAAAAACTTTAACTAAAATAATGGATAACCGTTTAGGGATTGTAGCATCTGCCACCATCTCCCCAGAACAATTCAGTTTCATACCCAGAAGGTCGATTTGGGACAAAGTGCACTCTGTGGCTAACGTGTGCCAGTCCACAGCCTCTGGGGCACTTGCATTCTTAGACCAACAGAAGGCCTATGATAGAGTAAACTGGGAATACCTCAGGGCCTGCCTCCATCAATTCCGCTTACCCCTCGCTTCATCAACTGGGTGATGCTGCTCACGGAATCTGCAACAATGGCAGTGCATGGCCCTGGCTTCCTAACGGAAGTAGTCCGCCTTCAAAGGGCTTACAACAAGGGGACCCCCTTAGCCCACTCTTATACAACTTCAGCCTTGACCCACTACTTTGAAACGTGAATGCCCAACTCACTGGGGTCCATGTACCAGGCCAAGCCCCAGTCAAGATGATGGCATTTGCAGACAACTGTGTGGTTGGGGTGTCTAATAATAAAGACGCACGTGCACTTGAAGCTCTCATCCAGGAGTATTCCCGGGTAAGTAATGCTGCACTGAACGCTTCCAAAACCAAAATCATCCTCCTTGGTCGGTATCAAACCTGCTGGGCCCCAGCAACCAGTGCCCAGCCCGGCTCATCTGCTCGCACACATGCTCTCCCTCCCAGCTCACCCCACACCGCCCCACTGGTGCTCCCCTTCGTGCCACGCCCTACCATAGGGCCAGTCCTCCATCTGGGCGTGTGGGTGGAGGCAGGTGGGTACGCATCAGCAGTAATGGAAAGTTGTATTCTAGACAACGTGACGAAGCGCATCGCCTCCCTCAGAGCCCACCCTACTTCCCTTAATGGCAGGGTTGTTTTAGCCAACTCTATGCTCCTCTCCAAAGTCTGGTTTGGAGCCCACGCCATCCCCTTCTCCTCAAGCTTTTTCAAATTCTTGTATGCCCTTCTGCAAGGATGGCTTTGGTCAGGCCGCCCACCTCCAGTACGGCTAGAGGTCATGCTTGGCCCTCATCATCATGGTGGCATGAGCCTGCTTGACTTCAAAGCCCATGATGCCAAGATCCCGGGCACCTGGATTGCAGCCATCACCGCCCCTACACTCCCCTCCCAACACTGGTCCTGCGCAGCCCACTCTAACTTCTCTCACGCCTTGGGCCTCAACAATCCATCGAACCCCCACTCCCTGATGAAATACCTCACATCACACACATCAGCCACAGATCCTCACGGTACTAAAACCCACTACAAACGAATCCTACTCTCCATGCGGAGCGCTGAGTGGAGAATTCATATTAGCGGACATACAACCCAAAGAGGCCGCCCCTCTCCTCAGTTCACACAAGAGGTACAGGGGCTACCCATCCATGATGGCGTGATCCCCATTCGACCCCATGTCCTATCCAGGGTGGACTACCTGGACATGATGGACATCCCTTACTCCATTGAGACTCAGAAGACTATTTGGAAATATGCACACCATCCTCTGTTGCAGCCTCAAATCTGTTCCCATGTGTGGCGCTGCCTGAGGCGGGTGTACCATATGGCTGAGCGCTCTAACGCTTTATACTCATCCTGCGTCGTGTGTGGCCAGTATGGAACGCTGTTCCACCGCATGGAGAAGTGTCCTACCTCTAGAGTGATATGGCGCGAAGTTCAACGTCTGCTTGGCCAGGATCAAACACATCCCTTCAGTCTGTCAAGAGATATGTTTGCTTTATCAATGGCTTCCCCCTTCCACCCTCCCTCCATGCTCTGGTGGTTGCAATCGCCATGTGGACTATCCACATGATTGTCTTGGATGCCATCGCAGGCTCCACCCCCACCCTCCCAGAAGCTGTCCACAGATTCAGGTCTCATTTGGTGGACCACTTTTAGGAGTGGATATCTGGATACCTCCCACCGCATCGCTGACAGCTGGTCTCCTCCTTATCCCAGTTTGGTTCTTCACATCAGACCCTTTCCTCCACAAGTGTTCAATAGTGGCTACAGCCCCTTCACACGTTCCCTCCCCCTCCCCATAGTGGCGTTCCCTCTGGCAACAAGAGATAGCATTGCTTCTCTGGGGTGCCTTCCCTGTTACTAAGTTTTGTTTCTTTTGGGTCAAATTCAGAAGTGTCCGTCCCATGGTCAGCCTTCCTCGCAATAAATTTAAAATTTAAAATAACTCCCTCCATAGTTAACCTTATCTATTGAGCAAGAAACTTATGGGAACTTAATCCCATAGTTGAAACCATCCGCCACCAGGATATCAGAATACTGTGGGCTCATTTATCTCACCTTCATGCGAGGATCCGCCCCCTTGCCTCTGCTTTTATGTTGACCCCTTCCATAGAATATCCTGAAACATCTAGTCCACTAGTGCAACTATCTGCAGCAAGGCCTGCAAGGTCTGGAATTGTAACTTTCTGGTTCATTGCCAGGTTTCTCTTCACGCTTGCCACACATCAATGAGAATTTGCTTCCCACCTTCCTGTGCCATATAACGTTTGTCAAGCGTCAATACCTATGGCATTCTGACTTGCTTTTAGGGTGCTTTTGCATCCTGACTGGCAAGACAGTCTGAATCTTAAGCCTTTCTCTGACAATCTAGAAGGGGACAGCTGGTATACTCAGAGGCCAAGGCGGCCATAATGAAAGAATTTGGAAGTCACATTCATATGTCAAAGTGCATACAGGAATTCATGGGAATCTAATCCCAGAAGGACGAATACTTAGTTTTTCACCAATTAATTCTACCAATAATCGTAGATACTGGGTTGGAGCAAAAATACTGGACAATTTTGATGCACGGATCACATTGCAAGCAGCCCTTTGGCACTATTTCAATTTACATTAAATGATGTCTTACATGTTTGCTACTGATATTACCACTCTCAGATGGTGGATCATTTGAAGATATCAGAAGCTACATTCAATGCCCCTGATAGAAGCTTTAAACTGAGTCCAGTGCAAAATTTGAATCCTATGAAGGGGCCAAGTGTACTAAGCAGTCCATTAATCAAACTGTGCTGGGAAATAAGCCCAAATAGTCAAGCGGATTGATAAGAAAGAAAAATGTTGTTATTAGTGCAGAGGAAAAGGACACTTTGCTGTTCAATGCAGGAAGCCTAAGGAACAGATCAATGTTTTTCAGGCGAAAGAGTCCAAACCCATATAGGAGCCAGGAAAAGGGGCCGCAGCCTAGATGAGGAACAATCTAGAGCTGCAGAAAAACTGTTCCTCCCAATACCTTGAATGAAAAAATTGACGTTAGTGATCTGTTTGTCAATGATAACGTGAAGGATCAACTATATCAAGTGGTCAATTTGGATGTTAATGCAGTAACCAGATCCGGAGAAAAAGAAATCAACCCCAAAATAATCAAGGAAGTTGCTTGGCCATATGTGTGACAACTAGTGGACAAGATTTGAGTTGTGGAGAATCTGGAAGAATTGACTGAGGTCAAATTAGATGAGGCAAACCTGTCTATCCCCCTTAGCGCAATCACAGAATCATTTCCTGATCCATAAGCACCATTTTACAAACCCTAGATTTGGAAAATAATGCTGCTATACACTCAGTAAATATAATTCACAATACTATGAGTGTACATATATTGATATACTGGTTATTTAAATATGGGTGCAGGTGATAGTTGACAGTGGAGCGCCTATCAATATTGTCTTGACCAAGCTGGTGATGAAGATGATAATCTCACCTGATCTAAAACATAAGAAAGAATATGGGACAGCTGGGATGAATACCACTATCTCCTGTGGAGCGTATAGCACACTGCCACTCCAATTTGGATCTTTATTGGTATCCACCACAGAAATAGTTTTGGCCAAATAAAGCTATGAAATTCTTCTCAGATCAGAGTTTCTACAGAAGTATGGAGTTAGATACAACTTTTAATATAATATGTTGACCATATTGGGTCAGACGTTACCATTGATTTATCAGAAAAGATGGGGAAGCTCCACTGACTAGGAGAAATAACTTCATCAATATAAACTACAATGTCGGCATTGTACCAATTCATTACCAATTAGTTGACTAAAAGCAATGAGAAATGCCCCTCCTCATGCCCCATGTCGCTGATGCCCCTACCCCTATGCTGTCCACCATGGTATGCCAGCTAAAGCAAGCGCCGGACAAAAGTTTCCCCAAAGCTTCCTCGCCTTCTGATATGGCTTCCTAGGCTGATAACCTAGGGGCTATATTAAGAACTTTTTTTAATCTATATCAATCTCTTTTTCTGGCCCATTTGCAAATAATGATGCGTGGTGGCTCCCCCTTTTGAGTTGAGCACCACTAGTTCTATAAAAAAACCAATGAGAAATGCCAACAGAAATCCTGGAAAATTGGGGATATTCCGTTGTTATAATTTTGGCAATATACCAGAGATATGCCAAAGGGGTTGCACAGGGTTAATCCCACTGAGCAATGGATGGATGATATGGAGATCGTTGGTTCTAAGATAACTTAATAAATATAATAAAATCTGAAGAAATTGCTTCCACTACAACCCTTTACTTTCTTAATAAAAATATTAAGCAGCTTCTCCTATGGATTCTTTTATTCCTTACCACAAAAATCTCCACCTTCCAGCCTTCTCATCTTGCTTATACGTTAGCAACTTCAGTCAATAGTGACCCTTTTGCTTAGACTCTTCATTCTGCCATATTCTCATTGGTCAGGCAGAGTCTATGTTTATTAAATTCATGATCGCTTAGTTTGAGGTGATTTACCACTTATTCTTCATGCATCAACACTTCCTAATTGACTTATCATTATATTTTTGGCGTAATTCCTCCTATACGCTGAGGTTGACTTTTCTCATCAACTTGGATATTCAATATTACTCAAATAGGCCTAATCCCAACAGTTAACCAATGATCCAACGGTGGATATATTGGCTTATTATCCAGTCATAGAGATTTCTCAACATTATTCCCCCTTTGACTGAACAATAATCTGCCCGCTGTTTTTTGATCATCCCAATGCAGCCCACCATGCAACAACAAACACAATCTTGCAACTTAATTTTTTTCTTTTGTTTATAGCTTGACGTGGATCTGACCAACCCAGGCTTTATCCTACTCCCCCAGTTCCCCCTTCCTACAGCCAATGAAGGAGGGGTCGAAGTAAACACCATGGCCCTTTTGGAACAGATGGAGCTCCTTCCCGAATTTGTTGGCCATTTGTCTTCCTTGCACGCCCCCTTCAGGGACATAATGAGCCAGTTATGCTGAAGTGGGGAGTGGAGCTGAGGCCCTTTGTTTAAAGAGGCGGCCCTGCTCCTGGAAGATGGCTTTAGCCATCTTGCTTCTGCTACCCTCAGAGCCTCATTCTGTGGCATTGTTAGTCCAACGGATGCTGTGCTTCATACAGTGGGTGATAGCCAGCTGGTTGGGGGCCTTCCACCGCGCTATTACCCACTTTCAGTCCCTAGGGGTGCACTTTTAAAATAACCAGATAAATTGCATGTTATATGGGGTCACTGCAGCGTTTGCCACCTTATCACAATGACCTGTCCCAATACCTCCCCGTCATGGCGCTCCTTGGCAACATGATCTTTTTTCATCCTGCGGGCAAGTTAGGGTTGGGGATGGAGTGGCGCCGATCACCCCTTAAGTGGGCCTGGCAAGCATCTTTGCAGCGGCTTCTCCTTTTCCAGCTGTATATCCTAGCATGGAGGACTTCCTTGCGGAATGCCTAGTGCTGGGCGCAGCCTTTTCCCCTCAAGCTGGGACTCAGCTTCTTGTGCGCCAGCCTTTATGATTCCACCCCTCTTCTCAGGTACACGTTGATCTCCTGCAACCATAGGCGCATGTGATTGTGGGCTTTGCTCCTAGTGGGGCAAGAGTGGGTTCATCTCAATCTCAATCAGCTGGCCAAGCTATTGCTACTTCACCTGTTACCCTGGGTCCCCAGTCCATACACCTCCTCCTCCAGTTCCGCTGCCCCATTCTCCCCTCCGTTTGCTGGAATGACAACCCTGGAGCTGATACCAACTCCCTCACCCCCAATATGGCAGCCTCCTCCACCAACACCAACCCAAGAAGGGTACAGCAAATATGCACCACTCCTGAAGCAGCAAAAGAAACGTGGGCAACCGATCAAGGCACAAGACTCTCTGCAAGAACCCAAGAAAGGGCAGGGAGATAAAGGCAGCTTAGTGAAAGAACCTGAGCAACAACACAAAATAAAGTTAATTTATACCCACATGATGAGTTAATTAGTTTTTTATTCTTTTTTCTTTTTCTCTATTTAAACTCTTTTTTGTTTATATGCCCAAAGGAACTTTGCATGCACTTGGTTAACAATCCAACTGCTTGCGGAGTCCTTAAATTTTATAGGCATCAACACCTGTTTTTTCTATTATCTCAAAAGGGCCAATTCAGTTGTTAGCTAGCTTATGCTTCCACCCAAACCCATGATGATCGTGGAATAGAACTATATCTCCATTCTTAAACTGTGCTAGCCCACTACGCCATACCTGATTGTCAGCCTTGTTTTTAATTTTCTTGGCTAAGCTGAATAAGTGCGCTTTGGTTTGTAATTTAATTAGCTTATTTATTAAGGTGGTCAAGTAGTGGTGAGGATCCACTCCGCCAGTATCTTCCACGCAGGCATAGAGCAGTGCGGCTAGAGAGGTGTGCCATCCATATAGTAACTGGAAAGGGCTCTTCCCTGTTGCCGAGTGGTAGCTAATATTGTAGGCAAACACAGTGGTAGAAAGGAGGGTACTCTAATCGGAGGGTCTATCTGTAACTAACTTCCATAGTATGTTCACCAGGGTCCCATTAACCCGTTTGACAATCCGTTAGATTCAGTGTGATATGGGGTTGTTAGAACCCTGCAGATGGCCATAATTTAGTTGAGCTTGGGTAGGATGTAAGGGGCAAAATTAGTTCCATTTTTTAGTAAAGATAAGCTGAGGGCAGCCGTGACGCTGAATTATACATTACATTAAAACTTATCCACAGAAACCTCCCCCAGATCTCATATTGCCCGTGCTTAAACCCATCTGGTCAAATGGTCAATTGCCACCAAGATATAATTAGGGTGATTAGCTCCTGTTGGCAAGGGCCCAATGACGTCAATAGCTCATGTGCCAAGAAAAATGAGGTTTCACCAGCTAGTAAGAGGACTTTTGGCGGAATGGATTTTCCACTTGACACTGGTGGCAGCAGGAAATGGTCTTAAACACATCAAATTGCATACTTTCCCAATAGTATAAAGGCATTAAGAATTCCAACGTCTTGCATACTCCTTCATGACCCATTGCCATGTGCGCACTCAAAGTAATGTCTGGTTGAGCAAAGGGTTTTGGGAAAATCAAGTATTGTTACCAATCCGCTTATTTAGCTGACCATTTTTCCAGATCATATTGGCTATCATCCCATATAGTGCCCAAATAACTTGCAGCTGTTTGTCCGCATATTGACCACTGACCATTTTTTATATAGCGAGTCATTCAAATCCGCCGTTACCACAATTGTTAGTAACAATAAGCAATTAGCATTTTGGTGCTATGCTACAGGATGATGCAGTATTGCAAAATTATAAGCCTGCAGCTTTAGGTCCCATCTAGCAAGACGTCCCTCAGGCTCACAAAAATCTGTAACCAACGCAATGATGCATGATCCATCACTACCTTGAATTTAACTACATGTAGGTAGACTCAGAACTGCCTATATGCATAAATTACAGCAAGGCACTCTCACTCAGTCATTATATAATTCCGTTTGTGGCTGTATAAGCTCCAACTACATTATGCAGCTGGGTGTTACACGCCATCATCATCCTTCTGGAATAATATCGCCCTAAGGTGGAAAAAGACGCGTCTGTTTGCACAATAAATTCCAACTTGAGATTAGGATATTGTAAGACAGGCGCACTAGCTAATGCAGTCCGTAAAACACCAAAAGCGTTTTGACAATGCTCAGTCCATTCAAAGGTGGCGTTCTTGTTTAATAGCTCAAAAATAGGAGCCCCCAATACAACTGAAGTTAGGGATGAACCGGCGGTAATACCCAACCATACTTAAGAACACCTGGATATCTCTCTTGTTGCCTGGTCAAGTCATCTTTTGTATAGCTTATACCATTGTTGGCTGAGGACTAAGCCCTTTCAAAATCTTTTATAAACTCAAGGTGTTCTAATTGCTCCTTGAAAAAATGTAATTACCAAGCTTTTATTTTTATCTTTGCTTTGAGAAGGTGGCAAAACACTAGCTCTAAATGGTCTAAATGGTGAACGTCCAAGAGAATACATTGATATTGTCAAGTTAGACTATCATGCAGGACTGATTCAAATCACCCAAGGTGGTGTCTATCGCTTACAGTTTGTAGTTGGGAATTGCATAACCCTTGAGGCACATGTATGGGTTGAAACAACCCCTTTGAGGTGATAATAGTGCATTTATCCTGTTCCGCCATTGGCAACTCAATTTGCCAGTATCATGATATCAAATCCATGGCCAAGAAATAGTTGGACCCACCCAGATGATCCAGAGAATCATCGATATATGGAAGTGGAAGTGAATTTTTTTGTGATATGATTAAGCTTCCATTAGTCAATTACTACTCAGTTAGTGCCATCTTTTCTTTGACAATCAGAATGGAGGACGCCCAGGAGATCTTCAATTGCTCTAAAATTCCCTGTTCGATCAATCTATCTACTTACATGGATACAACCTCTTCCACCACTTTAGATTAACGAATAGGCTGTGATAAAATGGGAGGGTGGTCTCTCATGTTCAACCAATGCACCACCCCACGGGAACATCCCAAATTATGGGTCATCAGATGAAAAAGGTCTCAATATTTTTCAAACAGAGCCATCACCCTATCTATCTGGTCATCAGACAGCCCAGTCAGGGCCTCACGTGGAAACACAGTAATTACATTGGCTGAGGCTTCTTCAGATAGACCTAGATCATCCCATGAACTGAAGTCATGTATATAATGAACTTCATCAATCAGAGCCAAATGCAGAAAAGCCACCACTTGGTGTCTTTGAACCACCATAAACTCCTTCTTTAGATTTGCTAATAAGACCTTCACTTCACCATGCCCCGGCAACACTAATCCAGGAGCCACATGGGGTTTGAGCCTCTATTGCTGGTAGGGACCATAATTTCACCATATAGGCCTTCAGGGATGTCTATTTTGAGTTCCATCCCTACTATAACCTGATGCCTGGAAGGCATACTTAAGGTGCCACAGCCCTTAATGGAATACCATTACACTCATTAATCTGGTTAGGGAGAGCTCTGGTCCTCCACTTCATCCACCAATAGCAAACAGGATTTACTCCATTGCTATACACAAGATTTATTTTACTAGAGCGGATAGATTCTTTTGGGATTCAATTGGAGTAAAATAGATGGTAATCAGTTGCTCCAAAATCTCATAAGTTTCCTCCACCATATTGACCACTGCTTTGAATTGTCACATGAATGTGGCCCCAATCAGCATGTCATAATTATTACTAGGCAAAACCATGGCCAGAGTGGAGGCACTGAGAGACCTGAACATCAAAGGTAATGAGATGTAGCCGCCCTCCAACACAGTACTTTATGCTCCAGCAGTCCTATACACTACTTGATAGTCCACATCAGGCTTCAGCAGAATCCTAGCCACTAGATGAGTGGGTATTATATTGATGGGAGCGCCAGTGTTTATAATTGCTCAGATTTTTGGTATTTCCTACAAAGATATAACAGTAGGTACAATATGAATAAGACGGACTGTTGGAGTTTAGCACATGCACATCCACGGGCTTCTTGTTATTGAGAAAAGTGGCAATACCAGTGCCAAGATGAGGATACGCTTTAACAATTTCCTCCACTGACATTGCAGCATTTACACACTCTAATGTGGCCACATCAAAGGAGGGACTGTCTTAAGTACTGATGCTATGCTCAAGAATTTTCCTGGCATAAGGTGTATGTACATCTCAGCAGAACTCCAACTCCATATTCTTCTTCTCTCCCTTTAGGGGGAAGTCAACAATATCATGAAGGTTTGTTGGTATAATAAATCATTAGTTTGGGGATTGGGCCTGACACAAAGGACTCATTAGATTTAACTAGGACAAATCAAATTTGATTTAGTGGAGGTAGAGTGTCCCACTTCTACTCCGCTTGAACCTTTCCCTGTTCAGTCAGGACTGGTGGTACTGCATAGGCATGTGGGTTTCCAGGGCATTTAGCTGCATAATGGCCTCTTTGACTGCACGAGAAACAGGTATTCCTATATGGCTATACATATTTGCGATGCCCCTAAAAACCCAGATTGGAACTTAAAAAAGAGATTGTAATTTGACTGAGGATGAGCCAGGTGACCATAATGAAGTCAAAATAAGAGCCTCTGAAGGGTTAAGTGCCTGAATATTTACAACAAATTAAAATAAATTGTTGTTGGCTATTTCCTGCTGAAAATTTAGTGACAGCTGCAGGGGCTTTTTGTTCCACATTGGGAGCACTAAAAGTAATGGATAGGTGGCACAGAAATTGAATAATTTTGAGAAGGGGTACATCATCATCCAAAATTGTAGACATGACGTTATACAGTTTGCAACATGGCTTTACCGCGGAGGACATTGTAATGCACACCTCAGACTTGGATAAAATTCCAGCCCCAATTAAGACATGGGCTTCTGCTATAAAGCGGTCAGAAAACGCAGTGAGGGTCTCATCATTGTGGAACCTGATGGTCAAAAACTCAGCCTTCCGCTGTGACATATTTGCAGAACCTCCAAACAACCGCAGCACCATATCTTTCACTCCTTGGTATGTATTGGAACTACTTGGAAGATAGCAGATAACTTGGTCTGCAGTCCCAACATCCAAAGCGGATATCAACAATTTAGCTTTATGCTGGTCTGAGGCTTCTTCTGCCACAAACTCAAATTGTTTAGAGTTGCCATGAATATTCCCCTCACTATCAAATGGAGGCAGCTTATTGACGCAAACCTCCTCCCCAACAACACAATTCAGTTTACACTCAGCACAATGTAGCCACTTGGTAGTGCCATCCAAGCAATCAGCAAGGTGACTGACTCGACCACTAATTAGGTGCAGCTGGTGGAAGGCCTTGTCAAGCTTGTCCATTATGCCCTTATTTTTCTGAAAAAGCATCTTTTGTGTCTGAAGTAATGTATCCAGTATGAGCTTTAGTTCCGCATATTAATATAGCTCAATAAAATGGGGTAGGATCCCTTCATTTTGTGTTAGTTGCGCCATTGCTTGGCAAATGAATAATATTACTTTAACATGTTGGTCAATGGGCCCCCTGTAGTGAGCACCACTGTTATAATTTTAGAGATATATTGGAGATAAGCTAAAGGGGTTGCACGGGGTTAATTTAACTGAGCAACGGACAGATGATATGGAGATTGTTGGTCCTAAGATAACTTGATAAATATAAAAAATCTGGAATTTGCTTCCGCTACAACCCTTTATTTTCTTATATTTTATATTATGCAGCTTCTCCTGAAAATTCTCTTTTTCCTTCCCAGAAAACCTCTCCCTTACAACCTTCTCATCTCGCTTATATATTAGCAACTTCAGTCATTACCAACCCTTTTGCTTAGACTCTTATTCTTCCATGTTATCATTGGTGCAACAGAGTCTATTTTAATTAAATTAACAATAATCTAGTTTGAGGTATTTTACCAATTATTCATTGTGCATCAACATTTCTTAATTGCCTTATCATTATATCTTCATCAGAATTCCTCCTATATGCTGAGGTTGACTTCGCTCATCAATTTGGATACTCAATAATACTATATATAGGGCTAATCCTAACGGGTAATTAATAATCCACCAGTGAATATATTGGCTTATTACCCAGTCAAAGAGATTTCTTGACATCCATCGAGGATAAAGTATTTGAGGACCATAATGTTGGGATCACAGATCATGGTCAATATAGGATTAATGTTGGATATACCTGAGCTGCTGTATGGCGAAGTCAGAAGCCTTGGAAGAAGTCCATAGTAGAGCTTTGGGTGGCTCTTGGAATAATTATGCTGGACCATGGAGAAATTCAAGTTTTCCTGGAGAATTTTAGTGTAAAACTTATGATGATTGAGCAGAATCAGATCATCACATTTGTTCATCTAATCCCAATGGCTGAATTGAGGAAATTCCACAATTTTAAGACCCTTGATGATATTGGGATTACTGGCAGGGGTGACCAAAGTAACAATCTATTGGTTGATTAAGAGCAACTCGCTGATCTGACAGACAGACAGCAGGAGGAGGGTTGAATTATTTGACAAGTAATGGTAAATATTCACTCAGGATGACCATGATTTGGGATGTGAAAGGACAAGCCATTCACAAAGTCAACTCCGAGGGAAATTTTCTAATAAGAATGTGGCCAATTTGAAGGTCAAAGGTGGCTAAAGTGGTAGTGGAAGAAAAATCAGTAAACTAGTGAAGCATGGGTTTCTAGTTCTGTTGTTGAGTCCCTGGGTGAGCCTTATTCTGATTGTAAAGAAGAAGGATGGCTCTATTTGGGTGGTGATCAGTTATCAGAAGCTAAATGATCTAGAAAAAGGATTCTTTTGGAATGAAGAGACCAGTTATCTTTTGATAAGTTACTCCAGTATTTGATAAATTCTCCAATATTGAAATATCCAAATTTCGATGAGAATTTATAATACAGACTGATGCTTTGTTAACGGCGATTGGCACCATTTTGAGTCAAGTAGATGAACTTTGGGACAAACATACAGTAGGATATGTGAGCTTGACACTATCAGCAACTGAAAGGAATTACACCATGACTGAGAATGATTGCATCGCGGAAATTTATGCATATAAACAGTTTTGGGTGTATATTCATGGAATGCACTTCAAAGTGGTAATGGACCACTCCTTACTGTGTTGGCTGCACAATTTAAGACAGCTGGAAGGATGACTGGCCTGATGGGCATTGAATCTAAAGGCTTATGATTATGAGATAGTCCATCAAGCTGGAGCTTCTTATCAGAATGCAGATGGTTTATTGAAGTTACCAATGGTCTAAGTGGTATACCAGAAAGCGAATGAGCTATTACAGAGAATGGTCAATGGAGAAATTGGGAATGAGCTTTGAGAAATACAAGGTGCACTTTGTAAGGTGATGGAAAACACTGAGACAATGGATTGACAAGTTTTCGAGATGATCAGTGGGATGCAATTACTATTCCCAAAGCCGTCATAATAAGTGGCTATTGTTCAAGCCACTCATAAGGTTGTCGGGTATGGAGGCCTGAAGAAGATGACTACTAATATTTGCCAGTATTATTAGTGAAAGTCCATCAACTACGATGTAGCAAATCATCTGTCTTGTTGTGTGGAGTGTTAGTTGCACAAGCCTTACAAGAACAAGACTGTATATTGACTGGTCTGCTCCGGATTTGCCTGACATACAGTGTCCATCATGTGATGGGGCCAAAAACAATGAGTACAGGGGGAGTCAAATACATTATAGTTGTGATTGACCATCTGATGAGATGGGTTGAAACAAAGGCCCTGGAAAAAATAGACGCTACAAGCATTGTAAGGTTTATCATGGACAAAGTAGTATAACGCCATGGATGCCTACAAGTCTTGTTGAGTGACAATAGTACAAATTTTCACATCTCAAATGATCCTAAGACTAATTAAAAATGGGGATCCAAGGAGTCATGTCAGTACCTTACTGGCTGGAGATGAGTAGACTGGCAAAACAGGTCAATGGAATGCTGGCCATGGCTTAGAGGAAGCTGGTTGCAGGGAGAGCTTCTGAATGAGGGAATGTACCTCAGTTCAGTAAAGTTCATATAAAATATAAGTCATATTATGGCAATGGGAGTTACACTAAATGAGTTAATATATGGAAGGAAGGCCACATTGCCGATGATTCTATATTTGGTGGTGGAACCAATATTGGGGATGAGTGCTGAGCAGTACCTGATTCAATGGTCAAATATTCTGATCAAGATGCAATTGCAAGCATTTGTTAAAATCTTGAAGAAAAGGATCAATGAAAAAATGACGGATGATAAGAACTGACCAGCCTTATCAGACTATCAAATAGGCAAAAAAGTTGCCTATTGCAATATGCATGATTTTGGGAGATGGAAAAGGCTAGATGCATTGTGGTTGGGTCATTTGAGATTATTGCCAAGATGGTGATGGACGCCTATTCCATCAAGAACACTTGGATGGAAGGATTGCAAATTGAGTCCATGCTAAATATTTAAAGCAGTGGATCAAGGAGATAAGAATAAAAATAGTGTTACCAAAGGACCGCTGAACCATTGAGATGGTTATGTCCTGATGATTTAGTTAAGTACTAAAAAAGGACCACTGAACCAAAATAGATGGTTAAGTCTTAAAAAATAAGACTTCCAAACCATAGAAAACTGGTAGTCAAAGTATACCTAGGAACCAGTTTGGGTGAATAAATAAAAAATTGAAGGACTGCTTAACTAATTGAAGGTCATGTCCCATATAAAAAAGAAGAAAAAAATAAAAGATTGATAAAATTATAATGAAAATTTATTTACTAAAAATGCACAGAGAAAAGAGATAATTTTATATTTTTTTATTTATTGTCCTTAGCTCAGGGGATGATTCTGCCTATGTCGCCTCTTGGGGGAGGGAGGATGTATTGCAGTAGGAGTAAACAAACCATCAAAATCTATGCGAGATCAGATGCTAGCGAGGGCTAGACCTACACAAAACCAAGTTCATTAAGCGGAGGCTGATCCCTGTGAAAATGCAACCAGGGATAGAGAGATGTAAATATCAGTACTTGCCAAATGCAATACCCCAGATCAGAAAGGAAAGCAACAGAACAAGAAGAGTCAGCAAATAACCCTAAGAATCCTGATATGGCACTGAGCCAGAAGATTGGTCTTGAGTGCTTGCCAACAGGCTTCATCAAGAACATTGGACATATGAGCCAGAATCAAGAAAGGGATACTAGGAGGGAATTGGAAAATCATACCCCCTATCAAAGCCATCAGGGTAAGGTACCAATGGGATGCGCCAGAAATGATATAGTTATTCAGGGAGCAGATGACATCCTGCAGATTATGACTACAAGCTTCTTAGAAGTGAAAGCAGGATGAGCGATGGAAGCTGAGAGAGGCTGGAAGCTTTGTGGCCATTTTTGAAGAACTTGGATGGCAAAATGAAGGGCATAGGATGCAACTTCTTAATCTAGGATATTTTGAGGTTGGAGGGGTTCAGAGCTATGGACAGAGCCTCAGTTACTTGGGTCACTAATTCTGCGTAGGGGAGTTCAAAATATTCACAGTTTCCAATGGCTAGTTCAGTTACAGAACAGATTTTTAAAACTGGATGAGTTGGAAAAAGAACTCCAGAAGCAAGTCAGATTCGGTGAGGAATGATTGATCAAGAGTGGAGGGAATTGCTTCAGGAGGTTTGACGATTATTGTAGTAGTATCTGTGAATGGAGCCAAATCCAGGAGAGTATTGAAATCTAATTTGGGAATTAATGACATAGGGAGGATTGGTTGCAAGTCAGTTGAGAAAATTGCCAATCTAGTTTAATCAGGGTTAGATACCGTTTCTGGTAATTCCACAGAAGGACTGGCTATGGGTACTTGACTGGGAGTATGAGTCCTAGGGGGACCATAGAAGGGGTTTTATATTGCAGATAAATTCATCAGTTGGAAGAGTTGAACATCTTTATTAAACATGATGTTGAGAAGTTGTTGGTACCAATATTCTAAAATTGACATATGAGCTGGATGAGAGGGGGTATGTTGGACTTTTTATAATAGTCGACATTATGCACTTTGGAATCAATTAAGCTCTAATTCTGGAGAAATTAAAATTTAAAATTAATGAGATGAGCTCTTCAGAGAAGAATTAAGGATGATATGAGCCAAGTATTTATTATGAGAAAATAACAAGAGCAAATATAAATGAGCATTCTCAATTTTGCTGTGAAACAAACATTGACAGCAAGGACCTCCTGTCGAGGATGAGGAGGAAAATCAGGAAATCAAGGACGCTGGACCAAGAATCCTGAATATGACAGTGGGTCATATGACCTGATGGGGGAAAACCAGATCCTGGGATTATTATTATCATGAGTAAATTGATAATCCTGGCATGACAGAGAATTGTGGGGACCGCGCTCTGAGGAGGTGGTAGCGAGGAGGGAAAGGAAGAGAGCCACATGCCAAAGGTTGTCTTGAGCAGCATTGAGTGAGATTGACTGTGCTCTTTAAAAAAGCCAAGAAATATTCGACCTGGTGTCCAAGGAAGTATTCTCTTGTACTGATCCTAATCTCTCTGGAAATCTAGGCAAGAGGGGAATGTGCTGGGATTTTTGCCCACCTTTCCAGTCATCTAGATTACCATGGATTGCTAAAAAAATCCCTATGGCGAGTGAATTGGATATCAATTGACCTCAATTTCAGGTTAATAATGTTTGGGTGATTTTATGTAATTAGCCTGGTTTGGATCCATCAGGGATCAATCCAGATGAATGTTTAAGATCTCATTGGGCAGAGTTGCTGATGAAATATGAGCATCTGATAGTTGATTGATGATTAACTACCAGGTGTACCAATTGGTATCAGTCAGGTTTTATCACCAACAGATTGGGAATTTAAGGAGCAAGTTGCAAGGCGAGTGATGCCACCTGCAACTAGTGAATCAATCAGTTGGTTTGCGACCTGCCATAATGGGTAACAAGTCCCATTACCTAAGTAGGTCACTCATATATATGGTTGATTCACTGAGATTGAGTAAAAATATTAAGGACACGTTTTTGGACTCTTTCTTTTTTAAGTCCTTAAGAATTTCCAATGGTGGAATCTTAAGAAAGATGGGGAAGACCATTGCTGGTGAGATGACGAAGTAAACTTCAATATCAACAGCTGCCGTTTCATGGCTGAGGCGCCAACTGAGGGTTGGGCGCCAAATTACTTCTATACACTCCCCTGATAATTCACAATAAAAAAAGATGAGTAGATAAAAAAAAGATTTTATAAAAGAATTTATTATTGGTTTTAGTGCTATTCATCTTCAGGAAATTATTGCTGGGTGCTTTATTGGTGAATCTTTAATAGAATAAAGAGTAAGGATTTAGGATTCTTAATAAGAGAAACTGAGCTTAGATGGGAATTTCTGTGAGCTCTTCAAGATAAGAGGAAAGGCTGAACTAGGGATCTGAGCATGAATCAAGTTAGGCGGATAAGGGTATAAATCCCTACTGATGACTTCAAGAGTATTTTGTGGTGAAACACAGGTTGAGCGTTGGACCAGAAATTGATTATCTATTCAAATATGGATAATAGTCTTCATAATGTTATTTGAATATCACATATTATCAGACAACGCAAAGCCTGCACAAACTGAACCTGTGCAGTTATCAATTAGGGGTTATCAGTCATGACAATCAATGAAAGCTCCTAAATTTTTAACACTATGTTAGTGTTTTACTGAAAGTATGCTTTAGGATGATCAACTTGATTTGCATCAAGTTTTGCCAGAATGGCTCAACGGCCACCTCAATGGAATCTTTAAAAAAGATAAACAGTTTTCAAATTCAGGATGTCTCAATAAAGGGCGGCACAAGAGCTTTCCTTAGAATGGCAAAAGTTTGTAGCTGAGTTCTTTTCATTGGAACAGAACCTCTTCATGGAGAAGATTCAACAGAAGTCTGGCAAACTCAGTAACTTAAAGATTGATTGTCAATATCAGCTGATCATCCTGAGGAAAACCTCAATGTCATGCAAGCTGGATGGCCAAGTCATTTTCTCAATCATAAACACCTTGCTTGGTAATGGCGAGATTCCTAAGGTAACTTTATTCCTGGAGGAGTTCCATGTCAATTAAAAAATGGCATTTGGCCGGTTTTAGCTTCAGCAAAACATAGAAAGACAACTAAACACTTCCTTCAAGTGAGTGAGCTGTTGGTCAAAAGTGTTAGAGAACATGGTCACATTTTTGATGTATATAACGCACACAACACCATCAATTCCCATAACTACCATCCATCACCATTTGGAAAATGGCTGTGGCGTTTCTTAGTCCATGGGGCAATTGCTTAGGTTTGAAATTCACATCACTTTCTATAAGGGCACATCTCTCCTGATCCTCTGGTGCAAGCCCAATCTACAGTAGCCACTAGTGAGATCCATTGCAGAAAATAATTAGGAACTAGTCAAGAACCATAATAAAGCATCAATTTATGATAATGGATAACTGTCCTTTTTAGTAATTGCATTCAATAAACATTAGTCCATTAAAACCCAATGTATACAATCCTTTCTCCATATAAGCAACAAAGGCGAGGACCTTAACTTTTTGAGGCCTTAAGAAACTGAAATTTAGGAGTTACTTCATTTCATTACCTGGTCCTTTTCAACATTAGACTTTCAGCAATATTGAGAACAGATTAGAGCTGCCCGTAAGCACTGTATTTTGTACTATTTTCATCATCCTAAAGTCGTCTGAACCTTTAGAAATATGTCAACATACTTAGCAATCAAAGCATTTACTTGCCGCTGCTGCTCAGAGGTGAGGGTATCACCTATATTTACTTCTACATATGCAATGGTAGTGTCCTCGTTAATACCTAAATCATATAGATTTCTGAACCTGCAAACGGATAAAGCTTGATCAGTGGGTGGAGTCTGAATATATGTAACAGGTTTATTCAAGAAATTTTGTATAGGTCAATTAGTGAAATTATCTATCAAAATATTTAAGGGCCCCAGATACGCAGGATCCAGAACCCCAGGGCAGGTAAGAGGCTTGAAAATGACCGTATTAAAAGTCTCAATGGAATTTTAACAATTATTCCAGTGGAATGGCAACTTAGATCCCCATGTCCACCAGTTTTTGAGATTTTGATGTATATACTCAGTTGCTGAATTATTAGGGCATCACTTATTGAGCCTCAGTGTCATGATAAAAGCAAGAGAAGTTTAGAATGGCATGCCAGTCTGGATTCCAAAGAACCAAAATAACAAGCCCAAATGCCAGAGGCACTGCTGCTTGAACAAAGGTTATTTGAATGGGAACAGATTTCACCAATAAGCGCCCATGGATCATAATTGTAAATATTATCCTGGCGACAAACCAGGCAAACATGGCCCCAGGGCCCAAGGGGTTTTGATCTGGACAAAATTGATTCAGGTAGGGTGGTTTAAACTTCATCATAATAAAGATTGAATTTGGGAAATGTGACTTTTTATTGAAAATAAAGGTAGAAAATCAATTGTCAATTTTCTCAATGTGTTAAGACTGTTTAAATAGATGATTAATTTTGAGAATAGCTTAGTAACACTCAGGATTGGGGCCTTGAGGATTTTCCTAACTCAGCAAACTTTGAGAGGGAGAGGGTAAAAGAATTTACTTTGAACCAACTCTGAAATTGTTGATGGTGAGCTGAGTCGCTGTCAGCTTGACCTCAGATACCCAACTTGCAGTTTCACTACATTTCTGACTGTTAGCGTAATGTTGTCTCAGCCAATGGGTGACAGGAACCTCCTGAGGCCTCCTCACATAGGTGCAGTCCCAAGGGGTTAGAAGCAGAATAAGGATACCCAACCCGCCTGCACCCAATCACTTTGGCATCCGTTCAGCCAAGTGAGATGCAACAAATGATGATCCTAAATTTTTGAGGGGAGGGTTCTGGGCTGGTGGCAACAAACAACAATGAAGGTTTATGCCTCTGGGCTTTGTCCACAATATTTTGAGGGGAGTTTCATATCGTTAACAACATTTGGAAATGGCCCAATGCCATTGGTTAGTTTAACTGAGGATTCATCACTGGACACATTTGTATTAAGAGATATACGCCCATTGGGCTTTGTATTTAATGTTTTTAAACAAGATTTGAACTGATGACATTTCCAATGGTTCAATGCCATTGGTGAGTTTTGACAAAAATTTGACACTTGATTCCTTATTCACTGAATGTGCATGACCATTGGGCATCATTGCCAAGGGTTTGAGGTCTTGTTGCCATCAACTTCATACAAACCTTTAGGCCTATGGGAGTGGCGACTTCCAATTATCTCAATGCAAATTACCTCAATTTGCTGTACTAACCTGGCGGAAGCAATTTCAAGGACAGGGGGTAAAAATTTTAAAGGTAAATCTGTTACCCATCATTCGTCTACCACATGAGCAAGGTCACCCTGTGAGACAAGAGGAACAGCTACCCTTCTCAGACACTTTTTTGTGGAAAACAGAAATATTGCCCATTCTAAGCAAAGGGGACGCTACCCTGGACTTACACTCAGCACTGGAAGGATGCAGTTTGGTTTTTGGACCAAATACTTGTTACTCTATCTGCTCAGTAAAGTTCAAATGTTTGAATAAACAACCTCTAAGCTTTCTTCTTCCTTTTTCTTTGGGGACATCCTTAACAAGAAAATGCGATGCCCTAGATTAGAGAATACAAGTCTTTATGACTGAATTTGGTGTCAAATTTAATAAGGGATTGTGTGCCTATGAGAAGGTCAATTTACTAATTTCTATCACAACCGCTAGGGCCACACAACCAGTGAAGATACTTAAGCAGCAGGGAAAAGTAAGTACCTAAAGATCAGGTCTTTTGAGGCCCTTCAGTCTCATAATCCAAGGTGGGGTTTTGATCTGGCACAACCTCTATCTATTTCACTAATCTGGAAGAAATGATGTTAGCCAATAAATTAGTATCAATTATGATTAGAATTAACATCTTATGAACAACTAATTAAGCACCAGTAACCTAAGTGATAAAATGAGGGATTGAGTAAATAAAATATTCTGAAAGAAGTGGTCTGGAAGAAGAAAATTAAGAAGAAAATAGATCTTTATTTGAAATTAACAAGTCTAGAATTTTCACTTTGTCAGGTTTGGTTAAGATGTGACATTCAGAGCGGGGATGTAAGGAGAGTGTCTATAACTCTCCTGTTACCAGCATGGTAGTGCATGGTGCACAGGGCCAACGCTGGGGAACTAGTCGTTATTACAAAAGTTACTAGATCCCAGCAGAGGGTGCTTGAGCAATAACAATTTAGATCAAGGAGGGTTATCATTAGAGAGAAAAAGCAAACGAGAGCAACGCAAAGCACCAATTGGTAAGGAATAGGCGTCCTAGGTTAGAGGAAACCTGGACAGCCCAACAATGCATGGGTAGATGATTTAGTGTACTTAAAATTAGCTGGTTAACATAGCGCAAGACTTCCTCAAAGAGGTCCACACATCAGATTGTCCAAGATAACATAAAAATAAAAAATTGATGTACTAGCAAAAGGGTTTATTATGAGGGAGAAGTTAATCAATGGGAATGATTGGTCTCAACATGAAGAATTTGAAGGATTTTGGGCAAACAATCAATCGAGGGAAGCAGGTCTAAGCTGAGGCACACCAATTGGCGCACACTTCCGTCAGGAAAGACACTGTATACAGTAATTGACCAAACTCAGGTAATTGATTATAAAAGCGGCCAACCTGAGCTGGATAGTTCGAAAACCAAATGGGTTTCGAGACCCTGTTCGCCTAAAAAATGAAGCAAAACGTTTTTATTTAACAAAAAGCTAATTTGTTTTAATGCGCCTGCTGATATGCAGGGCCAAACTTCTATAGCATCCCTGGGACCAACCTGAGCATAACTCGCCTCCACCCAGTGTTGATCCAAGATATACTTGAGATCAGGGAGGCCAGCCAACTTCACCTTCTTGGCCTCCTGATATGTAGCTTTGTCCCTTGGATTTGTCACCATGATTATGTCATTTTCCAGCCATGGCATTAACCTTTCCTCTTTTTGGGGCTCAACCCCCTCAAGGTGCCTGTGCCAGGGAAAAGTTTTTATAGGCTGGGGCCAACTTTGTTGCAAAAACGGTTTGCTTTGTTTGAGATCCGGCGGCCTGGGGAAAACTCTTGTGGAAAGCTTTGATCAAGTCTTGGGAATGTACACAGTTTTGCGCTGGTACCCAACTGTTTTCTGCAGCATCAAATCCCTTCCAAGATACCAGGTACTCAAGCCTTCTTTTAACATATCGGGAGGCTACTATTTTATCCACTTCCCACTCTGGAGCCCCATCCATGAGATAAGCCTCAGGAGTCTCTGATGAGGGCCCTCAAACAACATTAATTTACTCTCATGAAAGACAGGAAAGATCTGAAACAAAGAGGTAAGATCTAACTGGTATGAAGCGTGGTCCACCTTTCTAACAACGCGGTAAGGGCCAATCCTTTTTGGACCCATCCTTTTGCATGGCTGCTTGATAGGGATGTTCCAAGCATTAAGCATCATGAGATCCCCTTATATGTACGCTGGAACCACTCATCGCTTACCATCAGCGTTCTCCTTATAAACTTGCATTGCCGCCTCCAAACTTGTGGAAACCCCCTGGTGTACTTTCTTGATAGTCTTGACAAAGTCCACCACCACTTCAACTTTAAATCCACATCTGGGCTCCATGTTAAAGGCAGGTTTAAAACCATGGTTGGCGAAAAATGGGGAGCAACTAAACAAAGAATTTAAAGTGTTGTTATAGTTAAACTGGGCCATAGGAAAGTGGGGACCCCAATCTGAATGATCAGCGGAAGTGTAACACCGCAGGAACTGTTCCAAGCACTGGTTCACTCGTTCAGTCTTCCCATCTAACTGGGGGTGATAGGCAGTTGAACGGCAGGGGCGAATCTCAAGAGTCATACTAAACTCTTCCCAAAAAATGGAGGTAAAGTGGGGTCCCCAATCACTAATAATTTTTTGGGGGACCCCATGGAACGCAAACACATGAGTGACAAAGAGCCTGGCCATCTCAGCCGCGGTTATCATTGTTCTGCAAGGAATAAAGTGGGAGAACTTCATAAATCAATCCACCACCACCATGATGGCATAATAACCATTAAAAACAGGTAATTCCACAATGAAAGTCACTGATAGGGAAGTCCAGAGTCTTTTAGACTTCTGAACTGGTGCCAAAAACCCTATTAAAGTTCGTCAATTTGGTTTCATTTGATTGCAGATCAGGAACTCTTTATAATACCGTCCAACCTGAGCAGGTAAACCCTTCCAATTGTAGGTGCGTCAAATTAACTTCAAGGTCTTTGCTTTCCCAGGATGACCAATGGTGATTCCGTCATGATGCTCCTGGATGATTTCAAGACGAAGTGGTCCAGCAGGAACCCATAGGCGCCCCTGAAACCAAGACATCTCAACCTTTAAAGGATAACCCCTGGTTAAATCCTCCGGATTCAGCGCGCTCTTGGCAAGTACATTAGTATATTCTTTCAATAACGGCTGAAGGACTACCTCTCTGAACATACTGTATTACTCCGCATTTTTCAGAGGAGTGAGTGCTGGCCTGTTGGCTGAGAGAGAGGGAAGTTGAGACACAATACTATCTGGCAGAATCATCAACTGGGCGTTATGAACCTCTACCTCTTTTAGATCAGGAGCTAATGCAGAGTTGCGGCTCAAAGCATCCGCTGACCCATTTTCCTTGCCCTTGATGAACTCATAAAAAAGAAAATTGGGCAAGGGTCTCATGCCAAAAGATCTGCCATGGAGTTAGGACATGATGAGCGCGGTAGTACAGTAAGGCATAGTGATCTGTACGTACATGGAAAGGTTGGGAAGAGCCACGCAAGTGATGACGCCAATATGTTAGCGCCTCCACCACTGCTAGTAATTCTTTGTCACAAACAGAGTAGTTTAACTCAGGCAAAGACATTTTCATGGAAAAATGTCCCACTGGATGCTCTATACTATCTTCACCTACTTGTAACAAGGCAGTTGCTATGGAAAAGTTGGGGGCATCAGTAGACACAATTAACTCTTTTGAAGGATCTACATGGCGAAGGACGGATGTGGACAACAAGGTGCACTTTACTGCTTGGAAAGAATCCTCCAAAACGGGGGACCACTGAAGCACTTTTTCACCACTGGCCTTATACAAGGGCGCTGCCACCTCAGAAAGATTGGGCGTAAACTTTTTGAGGAACATACACGTCCCTAAAAACTCCTTTTTTCTTAACTATAGTGGGGGTGGGCCACTCACAAATTACTTTCTCCTTGTCAGAAGTTATCATATGTCCTCATTTAAACATGACGTTGCCCAGGACAAGTGACCTGGGACTTGAAAAATTCATATTTACTAATCTTCATCGTAAGGCGGGCTGCCTATAACCTCTCCACCACTTTCCAAAGGTGTGCTTCATAAGATTCATGATCAGGGGAAAACACCAGAATATCATCTATGTAGCCAACCGCGCATACCCCCATCAAGTACCCAACGCTGCATCAATGTGGCGTTGAAAGATAGCAGGGGAATTCTTAAACCTAAAGGGCATGACCTGAAACTGGAAAATCCCTTTTTGGTACAGAATGCAGCTAACCACTCCTGTCCCCTCTTAATCTGGATCTGATTGAACGCATTGAGGCAATTTAGTTTCAATAAGACTTTAGCCTTCTCTACATAGCGCGCAATCTGAGAATCCAAAGGGATGGGATATAGGTCTGGTACAGTAACATTGTTTAGTTTCCCATAATCTACACAAGGGCATAAAGTTTTACCAGCCTTCTCCACAAAGAGAAATGGGGAGCATACAGGGGAGGTACGCTAAAAAATCGCGCCTTTGGCTAACTGCTCCTTAACCCACACATCTAAAGCCTCTTCTTCCAGGACAGTCAATGGGTGAATGGGGGAAGATATAAGCACCAGATCCACAGTGATGTTTAACTCACAATTGAACTCAGAATGATCAGGTAGTGCGTTAGCTGAAGCCGCATCAAACAAAGATTCCAGCCCCTCCAAACAGGAAGATAAGGGGACCTCCAGAGAGGGCTTCAGCAACGGAACAAGACTGAGTGTGTGAATATTGGGCCAGTGGGGCAAATTGCCCTGAAAAATGGCTTCTGCAAAAGGAACCACCAACCTGTGATCATTCTTCAAAGATAAGGATAGGGTATTTTCTTTCAAGTTAGTCCAGACGTCAAACTTTCGCCACCACTCTACACCAAAGATGATGGGGTACAAGAGGTTTTTGATGGCTTGGTAATGGTTAGACAAATGGAATTTACCAATTTTTATAGTCCAATAACCCCATGATTTCAGCGTGGGAATACCTTAGGAAGCCCCTCCTCTAACCATACCACCTGGAAAGTAACTCAGCTCAAGGTAGTCGGCCAGGTCTTGGTCCATAAAATTCTCAGAGGCTACAGTATCCACCAAAATAGTAGTGCTGATTTTCCCCCAAGGAGATCAAAGGGTTGCAGTCAGTAGAAAACAACCCAAATAATCTTTACTTAAAGCAGAAAACGCCAACACTTCATCACCAAACTCTTCTTCAGGGTCTACCATTTCCCTAGGGTACGTTTTTGAATTATAAAATGGGGGAGGGATAATTGGCCATACTTACTGCTGAGGCCACATATCCCACTTTATCTTCTGCAGGAGCATAAACATTTTTATATTTTTAAAGTAATTTCTTTTCCACTTTTGAGTTCTGCGGATTATGGTAGGGGACAGGAGGGAATTCTCAGACTTAATTCCATATACTGGAATGGGATTTTTGTCAACGCCGTAAGAGAAGAGATCTAGCTCAGTAGTATATGGGGTAGCATCGTTATAAAACGCATTTTGAGTTGAGAACAACCCTATGCCATTTTTGACAACGGTTTGTGAGACGTTGTCTAAGGCCAACACAACCAAGCCCTTCAGCGGTGATCCCGCCTGCACCTTCCAAATGCAGTTTTGGGGAAAAATGATTCTTTGATGTCAATTTTATTAAATTTTGCAGAAAGTTGTGGAATCACAATTTGTGGATCACAAAGCGTTCATATCCACCAAGTGCAGGCAAAAAGGGTGAGTACTTTAAAGTCAGAGATAGCGAGAATAACTCCAGAATGCTCCAACCCTTGGCAAAATGAAAAGACAGGGGTTAGCCCCAGTGTGGCCATGGGCACCAGTTGGTGCACACTGTGTGCACTTTGCAAAAGTCCCACATGGAAAAATAATCCCATGCACATGAAATGATATGTTGTCAACAAATGTAAAAAAGTGTCTATAATTCTCCTGTTCCCAGCGTGGTAGTGCATGGTGCACAGGGTCAACTCCAGGGAACTAGTCATTAGTACAAAAGTTACTAGAGCCCAGCAGAGGGTGATTGAGCAATAAAAACTTAGATCAAGGAGGGTTATAATTAGAGAGAAAAAGAAAATGGGAGCAACGCGGTGCACCAAGTGGTAGAGAATAGGCGTCCTAGGTTGGAGGAAACCTGGACAGCCCAACAATGCATGGATAGATGATTTAATGTACTTAAAATTAACTGGTTAACATAGCGCAAGACCTCCTCAAAGAGGTCCACACATCGGATTGTCCAAGATAACATAAAAATAAAAAAATGATGTACTAGTGAAAGGGTTTATTATGAGGGAGAAGTTGACTAATGGGAAAGATTGGTCTTGACATATAGAATTTAAGGGACTTTGAGCAAACAATCAATCAAGGGAAGCAGGTCTAAGCTGAGGCACACCAATTTGGCGCACACTTCCGTCAGGAAAGACACTGTATACAGTAATTGACCAAACTCAGGTAATTGATTATAAAAGTGGCCAACCTGAGCTGGATAGTTCGAAAACCAAACAGGTTTCAAGACCTCATTCACACAAACCTGAAGAGAACTGTTTTTATTTAATGAAAATCTGGCTCATTTCAAACTTTTCTTTCTCGTTGCAAACACTTTTGCAACCCATTCAATTCAAGACTAAATCCAGTTTGATAATCTCATAGAGGGGATTAGTCTGCGCCCATATCTGGGAGCAGTTGGGCAAGCAAAGCAAGAGGAGCAGGTGGAAGGCCCGCAGCCTCTAACATTCAAAAACGCCCTGGAGAATCCAGCGGAATAGAAAAAAATTTAAAAAAACTGGCGGTCACAATTTCCCTGGAGATACTCATGTGGCAAGCACGATGCAACCAGTACATCAATACGCCACATTCCCAGCCACTTTCATCGGTGGAATTTGGAGTCCGTGTGTATCTGGACATCCAAAAAACGTCCCTATGGGAAAAATTTTGTGAAGATGTACACATAATTTTCCTGACTGCGGTGTACGTTGCAACTCACTCCATGTTGCGCGGTTGGCTGGACCTAGGTTTTGAAAGCAAAATAGCAGCAGATGAGGCTGCAGCAGTGCGTGTAGTGGTCGACCTCCCCGAAGGGCAACAGGTCATCAAAACTAAATACACCAGATGGACAAAATTGAACCAAATTTTCCTCACGTTTGACTTTTTTGCCTACTACGGTAAAACGTGACATTTTGGAGCAACACCTGAAAGATGGTCTCACCATATATGGCGAAATACAATCTTTCAAAATGCAACGTTTCATGCTGATGCCACACCTGTGCACCGGCAAAGCCATTGCAGTTCTGACCCCATCTGAGGAGATCGCAAAGGACCTAACCCAGATCCCGCACTCCACCTTTATTGACATTGCAGGGCACACCACCCACCCATTCCGGGTAACCGTGGACAGCGCGCCCCCCATTTGCACCCACTGTGATGCGTTCGGCCATAAGGCACATGCGTGCCCCATTAAAGAGGGCGTTACATTCCAAGAGCACCCCTCGGTGGCCATGGCCAGCGGAGAGGTGCACTATGAACCAACCGCAAGCACCAAAGAGGCCTTCCCGTGGGGAGCACAAGGCTGCTACCTATTGGTAAAGCCCATCTCCCCGCAGGAGTGGAAGAAGGCCAAGCAGGCCCATAGGACTGCAGCCAAGGAAGCGGCCAAGGTCACCACCACCATCCCACACTCACAACGCCAGGAGGACATGGAGACCTTCGCGGTGGAAGCAACTCAGGAATCTATCACCCAATCAGATTGGGAGGCCCAAGCCAAACGGGCCACTCAATCTGAGGATCCGATGGGAGATTCAATCTCACCCAATCGCTGCACCCAAGCCCCAGTTGAAACTGACTTGGGACCTATCCCAACCGAAAATTTTTTTTTTGCCCCACTTGACGGTGCACCAAACTTATCCGCACCGCAAAAAATTCGTCCGACGTTGGGAAAACAAAAAGCGAAGGCCAAAGCCAATGCGACTCTTTCCGCAAAAATTAACAAAAACCCTGATAGCGTTGCTGCTAATACCCATGCTGCTGTGAAAGCCCGTGGGGACCTGGAAGAGGCTGGTGGGCCAGGGGGCCCACCCCCTCACACCTAAGGTGTGATGGGGGAAACCTTCACTCTAGGGACGCTGAATATCGCCAGACTCAAGGCCTCCCCATCCCGGGCTAGGAAACTGAGTTTTTTACAAAATAATTTACCCGTGGATATCCTGGCCATCCAGGAAACCCACTGCCCATGAGGTTCCGAGGATGCTTGGAAAACAATGCTCCTACCATCCCTATCCTTTTGGTCGAAGCACTGTGGAGGTGCTAATTCAGAAAAACAATTTTTTCAAATTTACATCTTCAGAAATATTCCTAAATGACTGAGTGCTCATTGTCACCTTCTCTTGGGCCGATGTTGCACACACAATTATCAACATTTACACCCCAAACGGTGCACAAGAGCGTCGGGAATTTTTCTTGTCAGTCAAATCCCTCCCGCTACCCCCGATTCTTTCCTAATTGGCGACATGAACTGTTGGCTAACCTCACCAATGGACCGGTGGCCACCCTCACCCCATGCCCCACAGGGTCACGTAGAACTACGCATTCTAAAAGCCACCCTTGGGTTAATTGATGTGCTGCTGCAACATGCCCCACTGCTCAAAAACATGACGTGTCCCCACATCCACAATGGCCAATTAAGGTCCATGACCCGCATTGACCTTATTTTAGCGCTGGCGAAATTCCAACCCCACATCTCCCACTTCAAAACAACAAAAATGGAATTCTCCGACCACTGACTGGTCTCAATAACATACCACTTACCTGTCACAGTTGCAAAGGCCCCACATTGGTGCAAAATCCGCCCCCTCAGAGCTTGCGTTGCCAGGATTTTCCACGTGGGTTGAAGAGGCAACTTTGGCAAAATTGTTTGTTGCACCGTTTTGTGCAGACCCCATTTCCACATGGGCAACTTTCAAAAAAGACACCATCCGCCACTATCGCCATCTCTCATCCAGACACTCATGAGCCACATCAGCGGTTATATCACGTGCGCTGGCGGAATTGGCCCACTTGGAGTCCAACATTCCAGCCTCAGGATATAGCCCTGCATGGGGCCAGAAGTGGGTGGAGGCAGTAGCACACCTCAACGCGCTCAAAAGGCAACACAAACATCGGGTTTGTGTCCAATACAGGGCCACACGCATCACTAAAGGCGACAAGTGCACCACATACTTCTTCAAAAAATTTTTTGCACCACGCCAGAGTGTGGCCTGCACACAGGTGCAAAGATCGGATAATTCTATCGTGGACACACTGGCTGAAGTGGCAATCGAAACGCAAAGATATTACTCTGAGTTATACTGAGCTGAACCAATTCAGCTGGCCAAAATAGCGGAATTTCTCAACAGAGCTCATATCCGCACCATTTTCCAATACCCGGAAATAATGAATTTAATTACTCCGAACGAATTATGGACTACCATTCGTGGTGCGCCAAACCAAAGATGCCCAGGCCCAGATGGCATTCCATATGAGTTCTACAAAAAATGTTTTAAATACATATCCCCATTGCTTCTAGCCTCACTCAACCAAAGCCTGTTGGAAACGCACCTCCTACCAGGAGGACATGAGGCTTTTACAGTCACACTCTTCAAGAAAGGGGATAGGCTAGACTTAGCCAACTGGCGCCCCATTTCTCTAACAAACACAGACACCAAAATTTTAACAAAAATCATGGCTAACCGTTTAAGGACTGTAGCATCTGCCACCATCTCTCCAGAACAATTTGGTTTCATCCCCAGAAGGTTGATTTGGGATAACGTGCACTCTGTGGCTAATGTGTGTCAGTCCACAGCCTCTGGGGCACTTGTATTCTTGGACCAACAAAAGGCCTATGATAGAGTAAACTGGGAATACCTTAGGGCCTGCCTCCAACAATTCCGCCTACCTCCCCGCTTCATTAACTGGGTGATGCTGCTCACAGAATCTGCAACAATGGCTGTGCGCGGCCCAGGTTTCCTAATGGAAGTAGTCCATCCTCAAAGGGGCCTGCGACAAGGGGACCCCCTGAGCCCACTCTTATACAACTTCAGCCTTGACCCACTACTGTGAAATGTGAATGCCCAACTCACTGGGGTCCATGTGCCAGGCCAAACCCCAGTCAAGATGATGGCATTTGCAGATGATTACGTGGTGGGGGTGTCTAATAATAAAGATGCACGCGCGCTTGAAGCCCTCATCCAGGAATATTCCCGGGTAAGCAACGCGGCACTGAACGCCTCCAAAACCGAAATCATCCTCCTTGGTCAGTTTCAGAACTGCTGGGCCCCAGCAAGTAGTTCCCAACCCAGCCCAGCTGCTCGCCCAAGTCCACGCCTTACTAACTCAAAACACACCGCTCCACTGGTGCTCCCTTGTGCCGCGACCTACCATAGGACCAGTACGCCATCTGGGCGTGTGGTTGGAGGCAGGAGGATACGCGTCAGCAGTAATGGAGGGCCATATACTGGACAACGTGACGAAGCGAATCGCCTCTTTCAGAGCCCACCCTACTACCCTCACTGGCAGGGTTGTTCTTGCAACTCTATGCTTCTATCCAAAGTCTGGTTTGGAGCCCACGCCATCTCCTTCTCCCCAAGCTTCTTCAAATCCCTGTATGCTTTGCTACAAGGTTGGCTTTGGTCAGGCCGCCCTCCACCAGTACGGCTAGAGGTCATGTTTGGCCCTCATCATCATGGTGGCATGGGCCTACTTGACTTCAAAGCCCATGCCGCCAAGATCCTAGGCACCTGGATTGCGGCCGTCACTGCTCCTACACTCCCATCCCAACACTGGTCCCGCGCGGCCTGCTCCAACTTCTCCCGAGCCTTGGGCCTCAACAACCCATCAAACCCCCACTCCCTGATGAAATACCTTGCATCACACACATCAGCCACAGGTCCTCACGGGACAAAAACCCACTACAAACGAATCCTACTCTCCATGCGAAGCGCAGAGTGGAGAATTTGTATTAGTGGACATACAACCCAAAGAGGCCGCCCCTCTCCTCAGTTCACACAAGAGGTACAGGGGCTACCCATCCATGATGGCGTGATCCCCATTCGACCCCAAGTCCTATCCAGGGTGGACTACCTGGACATGATGGACATCCCTTATTCCACTGAGACCCAAAAGACTATCTGGAAATACGCACACAATCCTCTGTTGCAGCCTCAAGTCCGTTCCCATGTGTGGCACTGCCTGAGGCGGGTGTATCGTACAGCTGAGCGCTCTAATGCTTTACACTCATCCTGTGTCGTGTGTGGCCAGTATGGAACGCTGTTTCACCGCCTGGAGAAGTGCCCCACCTCTAAAGTAATATGGCGCGAAGTCCAACGTCTGCTAGGCCAGGATCAAACACATCCCTTCAGTCTGTCAAGAGATATGTTTGCTTCATCAATGGCCTCTCCCCCTCCCACCCTCCCTTCGTGCTCTGGTGGTTGCAATCGCCATGTGGACTATCCACACGATTGTCTTGGATGCCATCGCCAGATCCATCCCCACCCTCCCTGAAGCTGTCCACAGATTCCGGTCTCATTTGGTGGATCACTTTCAAGCGTGGATGTTTGGATATCTCCCACCACGTCGCTGGCAGCTGGTCTCCTCCTGGTTCCCAGTCTGGTTCATCAAATCAGACCCCTTCCTCCACACGTGCTCAATAGCGGCTACGCCCCCTACACACGTTCCCTCCCCCTTCCCATAAGTGGCGTTCCCGCTGGCAACAAGAGATAGCATCGCTTCTCTGGGGTGCCTCACCTGGTACTGAGTTTTGTCTCGTCTGAGTCATATTCGGAAGTGTCCGTCCCATGGTCGGCCTTCCCTGCAATAAATTAAAATTAAAATTAAAATCTGGCTCATTTCAAAGCGACTGCTAATATGCAGGGCCAAACTTCTCTAGCATCCCTGGGACCAACCTGGGCATACCTCGCCTCAACCCAGCGTTGATCCAAGGTATACTTGAGATCAGGGAGGCCAGCCAACTTCACCTCCTTGCCCCCTGATATTCAGCTTTGTCCTTTGGATTTGCCCCCATGATTATGTCATTTTTCAGCCATGACAGGGGAGCAACAGTAGAGGTGGGATGAGGTGCAGAGTCATCAGCAGAGTGTGCCTTGAACCCTAAGCTGACCGCTTTTCCCACTTCATCAGCTTTTTTCTTCTAACAAGAATCCTCTTAATATCCAAAGATTCCACAATAAGAGCAATGATCGCGTTGATGTTTAGATTTTTGGTATTGTATTAATGCATGATTGTGAGGAAGGTTCTTCTTGCTAGGTGTTTGATGCACCTCTGGATCAGGAAACTCCATGATAGATTCTTTAATAACAAAAATTGATTTAAGAAACTTTTTTTAATTCTGGAAGTGTAGTATGAGAGTCATATTGTGTTGAATGTGGAGAGGACAGCGGTGATGGCATCATCCAAATTAGCTTGATTGCAGAATGCGAGGGCCTGAGTTTCATGATAAAACTGCTGGCAAACTTGATGTTTGTTTCTCCACATTTGGGATGGATCTTCATGAATGCCTATTACATTTTAGACATGCATTATTACTTCCAAATTCTTTAATAAGGGCGTCTTTTAGCTCTGCCCAAGTAGTACACTCTTTAAAATATAGCATTATTATATCTCAGTCCTTAATATCAAGGCAGGTTTGCATGTGCTGGCACTTTTGGCAATCTGGAGTGGGTTCCATTAAATTTAATGCACATAGAGATAGGACTGGATGATTTTAATCTCAGGAACATACTTCATTTTAAAGGTGGTTTAAAAAGCCAACAGGTTTAGCAAAATCATGGATAGCTGGAGAAAGAGGCTGGTCAGACTCAGTTAGCTCCATGATTTATAGGTTAGTTTAGGGGATAACCTTATTAAATTGACGGCAGAAGTCATCCATATCACTCTGGAAGATGGTGTAGCAAGTGTTGACATGTTGAATGAGGCTTTATTATCTAGTAGTTGGTGGAGGTTATAAACTCAGAAGACTGGCTTGCTACTTTGGATGATAGGTATCTTGTTTAGCCTCAATTGTTTGAAGTTTAGCTTTTAACCGATTAAGTTGGTTGTTCACTTGGACTAATTAAATTGCTGTGGGTGATCATCTGGAAAAAGGTTTGTTTTAGGTATACAAATTAGTTATACAATGAGATTATGGCTAGATCTTTATTGAGAAAGTCTCATCAATACTTATCCATGCTCCTCAAGCCATCTTTAGCAGTTGTAGTTCAAGGGCCCTAATTTGAGCTTCGTGGTTTTCATTAAAAGATGGTACATTATATAAAGAGGTACCAGGGGTCCCGTGAGGACCTACAGGCCTGAGGGGTCCTTGCCCCCTTCAGATTCAGTATTGCCAGTGGCGCCAGAAGGTTTTCATTGGATAACAACTTCCTGAACTGGCGGCATGGCAGAACTTCACTTAATTGCTGAATCTGGATAGCTTAGGCTGCAATTCAAGAGTAAATGGCCTGACAATATTCAGAAATTTGTTTATTAGGTTCAATCAAATCCTGTTCCACTCTCTTATTTAAGTCAACGGTGGCATGGGTCATCTTCTGATTGAGTTCGCCATGTAGATAATGAATAACTCCGTTGTCAATTTGGGCCAAATGGTTTTAAACCTCTTTGATCTTACGGCAATTACCCAGAATGAATTTGCGATTATTTTGACCAAAATGGGATCCAGCTTCATACAATTCAGGAAGTTGAGCGCAAATTTGCTGTGCGAGTTCAAGTTGTCACTGGATTTTTATGTTTTGTAGACCTAGTAATTCATAGTATGATGAATGGGTGGGAGAAGCAAATAGACTGAGATAGGCTTCAGTCTGGGACACCTTAATTCAGTATAGGAAGGTTGAGTGATGAATACAGATGTTGCAAACTGAGAGAAATCTTAGCAGATTGACTACAACCGGTTCTCCCTCAAGGCTGATGGTAACAGACAGTAAAGAATAATGGTATCAGCTACTATAGCAGCCTGGGTTTGGTAAAGTGATGCATTGGAGCTGAAATATTCAGGGTCGTTGTTAATCTGAATCGATTTCATAAGTGATTGGAAGTGGTGTACCTTGATTATTGGAAGTGAACCACCTGGTCAAGCTCATATTCTCCTCCATATAGGTAGGGCTTTTGTCACTGGGGTCATTTATGTGAAAGTACAATTTTACCAGGTAGCCTCCGAAGGGACCTGGCAAAAGGCACTAGTATTGAGCTTTTGGTTTATCTAAAAGGCTGAGTTCTTCAAAACAACATGATTATTAGTCACAATAGCTCAAGTGGTATCTCCTAGTAGACTTCTGGTCATTAGGGCAATTCTCTTGATGGAAAGAGCTATTTGTCAAGGCAAATATTTTCTGGAACACAGGCAATACTCTAGACAACTTTAGGCATCCTCTAGTAAAATCAGTTAAATCTTAAGGTTACATGTAAGTATATTTTTATTGGTTAAAATTTTGGGTTTTTTGTAGCATTGGTAGTAATCCAAGATTGAGAAGAGTACAGCAATTTCCAGAACAATGCAACAGAATGTGGAGGATAATGGCATACATAATCTTTCTGATCAATATGGCAGGTTCATGAGATTTAAGAATAGCAATATCTTTATCAGATGATCTGACGAATCAGGAGTTTTTCAGGATTTTAAATTACTCATTTTGGAGTTAGTTGCTGATGCAATTTTGGTAGCTTCCACAGAATAGGACTCCATTGCTCAAGTAACAGATTATCTTGTGTTCAAACTTCATCCAAATTAGCACAAATCCCATCAATTCTGACAATCACTGATACTATAGAGGGGCTCTACTGGGGCTTGGGCCCTTCCTGCTTATATGTGAAAATTGCTCATAATTCAGCTGGAGGGGCAGGTCATCTGTACTTACAGTATCCCATACAGCCCCAATCTTCACAAGGTCCCCACACAATTATATAAAAACTCCTAAACCTAGTGTTATCTTTCATCCATGTAAGCTGGCTCAATTATGAGCTTAAAAGTAGATTCAAAAGATTAAGAAACAACTAAAGCCAGCTCTGCAGCCCACCAGCCTCAGTTTTCACCTCTAGTGAGTTTCCAAAGTTATCCAAACAATATGGCTTAGCTTGACCCATAATTACCTTTCATCCCTAGACTAACCTATAAAATTATTGCAATTGGCTTATGTATCATATTACAATGACACATGAAAATTCACACTAGTTAATAGACATTCTATATAAATATAGATGCCTAGGAAAACAGGTAATAATTCCTAAAATATCATGACAAGTGCTGATAAATTGATATGACTGGATTATAAGTCAACTATTTGGCAGATTTTATTTAGGAGTTAAGGTGAGCCTTGAGATTGAGCGATAGATTATGTTGATGTGAGTGAATCAATAAAAGTAGTTATGTATCTGTGAATTGCGAAACTCCACAAAACCTCATTGATATAACGAAACCCCTTAAATTGGTAGTAAATAAGGAATTTAATAAGTGTAAGTGGTGAAACTGACTAGGAATACCATGGATTAAGAGTTAAGCGTGAGAACAAGAAAAGGAGGTCTTTCAAAGAGTATGAGGGTAGGGAAAGGAAAATGGAGTTGGCGTTAGTTTATATATTAATAATTGGTACTTTCAGGGCAATAGCTCCTAATTTTAAGTACTTGATTATTATTATGTATCAAGGATCAGCGATTGTCATATCACGCATCCATTAATCAGTAAGTTTTCACCTGTGCAACTAGCTTGGCATAATCAGCAACAACCGCCAAAAGTTAACAGTGGTGCTCACTACAAGGGGCCCATTGATCAACACTCAAGATTTTTTATATTCTCCAGAGTCATGGCGCAACCAGATCACCTCAAAAGGGTACTACCCCAGTTTATTGAGATTCACAATATGCGGAATTAAACTTTCCTTGGATCCCTACTTCAGTCTCAAAAAATGCTTTTCCAAGAGAATAAAAGTATAAAAGATCAGCGCGCCAAAGCCTTTAACCAACTGCACCTGGTGATAGGCCAAACTGACCAACTTGCCGGCCACTTGGGCAGCACTAAAAAGCAACTATACTGTGCAGAGCGTAAATAGAATAGTTGTGTTGGAAAGAAAGGGGTCTTCATTGACAGGCTGCCCCCTTCAACTGCAACGGAAGTATACCCAGATTCTTTAAGTGCTTTTAATTCACAATGAAGAGGCTTCCAATTAGCGAAAAGCTAAACTGTTGTTATCTGCTCTGGATGTTGCAAGCGCCAACCAGGTCACATGTTACCTTGAGAGTAGTACCATAACTTATCAAGAGGTGAAGAAGACCGTGATCCGCCTGTTTGAGGATGTGGCAAAAATGGTTCAGTCTAGTCAGAGTTTTTGACAATATCTTTTCAAATAAATGTTTTTTTGGTGGAGTTTGCGGAGCGTTTTATGGCTGAGGCTAATGTTTTGGTGGGAGCAAATATCCTAATTAATAAGGAGGTGGGCATAGCAAAGATGGTGGCTGTAAGCCATATCAAAACCTGTATGATGCTATTTCCTACTTTCTTCAAGATGACGTGGAGATATTAAAAATTACAAGTCATTTATGCCATCTATCTGTCACCTATAGTGATCCCAATGTGGAGTGGAAAGCCCTTGCAACTTCTACTAAACCCCTGTCAGGAAATGGACAATAACAACTTGGTTTTAATCCGTTGGTAATACTTATCCACTTAATGCGTTGGCGGTTCCTTTCCATACCCACCATTATCAACCAACTCCTCCTCGTCCAAATTAAAAAATATTATTTAATTTTTGTCCCAGACCTATAGATGTGATACAGAGACAAGGTCCATTTACAAATGATTGTTTATCATGTGTTCAAAGAGGCCATTATGCAGCTAACTGTCCAGGCAGACTGAATGCTCATGCAGTACTGGCTTCCCCAATTAAACAGGGAAAAAGTTGAGCAGAGTAGAAATGGTGTTATAATTTTAGTGGATTCATTGAGATAAAACAGGGGATTTTGCACTGGGCCAAACTCACTGAGCAATTGGACAGATGATATGGAGATCTTCGGTCCTCAAACACAAATAAAAAATATAAGATATGGAGAAATTGCCCTGATGACACATTATTTATTTAATATTTACAGCGGTTACTCGCTGTTTCAATCTCTCAAGACTACCAACAATCCTCCCCTTTCAATTGCCCCATTTTGCTTATATATCAGCGGCTTTGGATGATAACATTCCCTTAGCTTAGCTATTTAATTTCCACCATATTCTCATTGGCTCTGGAAGAGTATGGTATCATTAAATTTTCTATCACCTTAGTTCAAGGCGATCTACCTAATATATGTCAAATGTCAACATCGCCTTATTGCCTAATTTGGGGGTGATCCAATAATAACCCTTTTTAGAACAATTCTCAGAATCTTGACTTCTCTGAATCTCCCTGCAGTGACATCTCAAAACTATTTGATGATGCTGAAGTTGATGTTATGAATGTTGCAACGATTGCTTCATGCAACCCCTCAGCCAAAATCGCCCGCCACAGTATCTCCCTTTTCACCCAACTTCCTGAAGCCCGCAAAGCAGCTGAAGTTCTCCTCGCAGCTTTTGTTGAAACACTTTCCCATCATTATCTTGATGCAGAAGAGGAAAACTCCTACTACGCTGACCTTAACCCCCACTATGCGGATGCCCCAACGCCCTGGCTCTCTGCTCTGATCTGGTACTGTAACCAACATCCCTTGATTGGGGTGGGTATTTCTGAAAACCAACCCCCCAACCCCTCCTCACCCTCTGCCATGGTGGGTTAGCAGTTTCTGCTTCCCACCTGGTTAGTAGTTTTGTTTTGTCATTTTGAGTGTTGTGTTCAGTACTGTCCATCCCCTGGTTGGCATACCTCAAATAAGTCAAAATTAAAACAATTCTCAGAATCTCAAGGTGCTTGTTTAATTGTAACTAGTATCAGGGTCAGCGGATTCTTGTCAATTTTCTGTAGCTGTTAGGTTTTTTTGTTCAGTCATATCATGAGCTCAACATTACCCCCTTTGACTGGACTAAGCCCCCTATTGTTTATAGGCCTGGAGGAACTTTGCATGTACTCAGTTATTGATCTGACCGCTTGTGGGGTCCTTAATAATATAGGCGTCAACATTTGTTTACTCAATGACTTCAAAC